>CADCXT010000607.1:0-64225 GCA_902806775.1 Microtus agrestis | reverse complement strand
TGAGCACTGTGATGGCACAATGGAGCACTGTGATGGAACAATGGAGCATTGTCACAAAACAATGGAGCACTATGACAGAACAATGGAGCACTGTGATGGCACAATGGAGCACTGTGATGGAACAATGGAGCACTATGATGGAACAATGGAGCACTGTGATGGGACAATGGAGCACTGTAATGAAACAATGGAGCACTGTGACAGTATAATAGAGCACTGTGATGGCACAATCGAGCACTGTGACAGAACAATGGTGTACTGTGATGGAAGAATTGAGCACTGTGACGAAGCAATGGAACACTGTGACAGAACAATGGAGCACTGTGATGGCACAATGGAGCACTGTGATGGCAAAATGGAGCACGGTGATGGAACAATGGAGCAGTGTGACAAAACAATGGAGCTCTATGACAGTACAAGGGACCATTATGATGGACAATGGAACACTGTGATGGAACAATGGAGCACTGTGATGGCACAATAGAGCACTGTGACAGAACAATGGAGCACTGTGATGGCAAAATGGAGTACTGTGATGGAACAATGGAGCATTGTGACAAAAAAATGTAGCACTATGACAGAACAATGGAGCACTGTGATGTCACAATGGAGCACTATGATGGAACAATGGAGCACTATGATGGAACAATGGAACACTGTGACGGCACAATGGAGTACTGTGACGGAAAAAAGGGGCAGTGTGATGGCACTAAGGAGCACTATGACAGAACAATGGAGCACTGTGATGGAACAATGGAGCACTGTGACGGAACAATGGAACATTGTGACAGAACAATGGAGCACTGTGATGGCACAATGGAGCACTGTGATGGCACAATGGAGCACTGTGATGGAACAATGGAGCACTGTGACAAAACAATGGAGCTCTATGACAGAACAAGGGACCATTATGATGGAATAATGGAACACTGTGATGGAACAATGGAGCACTGTGATGGCACAATAGAGCACTCTGACAGAACAATGGAGCACTGTGATGGCAAAATGGAGTACTGTGATGGAACAATGGAGCATTGTGACAAAACAATGGAGCCCTATGACAGAACAATGGAGCACTGTGATGTCAAAATGGAGCACTATGATGGAACAATGGAGCTCTGTGATGGCACCATGGAGCACTATGACAGAACAGTGGGGCACTGTGATGGCACAATAGAGCACTATGACAGAACAATAGAGCACTGTGATGGCACAATGGAGCACTAGGACAGAACATTGGAGCACTGTGATGGCACAATGGACCACTGTGATGGCACAATGAAGCACTATTATGGAACAATGGAGCACTGTGATGTCACAATGGAGCACTGTGATGGCACAATAGAGCACTATGACATAATAGAGCACTGTGAAGGCAGAATGGAGCACTGTGATGGAAGAATGGAGAACTGTGACAAAACAATGGAGCACTATGACAGAACAAGGGACCAATATGTTGGAACAATGGAACACTGTGATGGAACAGTGGAGCACTGTGATGGCACAATAGAGCACTGTGACAGAACAATGGAGCACTGTGATGGCACAATGGAGCACTGTGATGGAGCAATGGAGCATTGTTACAAAACAATGGATCACTATGACAGAACAATGGAGCACTGTGATGGCTCAATGGAGCACTATGATGGAACAATGGAGCACTATGATGGAACAATGGAACACTGTGACGGCAAAATGGAGTACTGTGACGGAACAAAGGGGCAGTGTGATGGCACTAAGGAGCACTATGACAGAACAATGGAGCACTGTGAAGGAACAATGGAGCACTGTGACGGCACAAGGGAGCACTGTGACGGCACAATGGAGCACTGTGACGAAACAATGGAGCACTATGACAGTATAATAGTGCACTGTGATGGCACAATGGAGCACTATGACAGAACAATAGAGCACTGTGACGGCACAATGGAGCACTGTGATGGAACAAAGGAGCACTTTGATGGCATAATAGAACACTGTGACAGAACAATGGAGCACTGTGATGGGGCAATGGAGCATTGTGGCGGCACAATTGAGAACTGTGATGGAACAATGGAGCACTGTGATGGAACAATGGAGCACTGTGATGGCACAATGGAGCACTGTGTTGGAACAATGGAGCATTGTGACAAAACAATGGCGCACTATGACAGAACAATGGAGCACTCTGATGGCACAATCGAGCACTGAGACAGAACAATGGTGTACTGTGATGGAACAATTGAGCACTGTGACGAAGCAATTGAACACTGTGTCAGAACAATGGAGCACTGTGATGGCACAATGGAGCACTGTGATGGCACAATGGATCACTGTGATGGAACAATGGAGCACTGTGACAAAACAATGGAGCTCTATGACAGAACAAGGGACCATTATGATGGAACAATGGAATACTGTGATGGAACAATGGAGCACTGGGATGGCACAATAGAGCACTGTGACAGAACAATGGAGCACTGTGATGGCACAATGGAGCACTGTGATGGAACAATGGAGCATTGTCACAAAACAATGGAGCACTATGACAGAACAATGGAGCACTGTGATGGCACAATGGAGCACTATGATGTAACAATGGAGCACTATGATGGAACAATGGAGCACTGTGACGGCACAATGGATTACTGTGACAGAACAATGGGGCACTGTGATGGCACAATAGAACACTATGACAGAACAATGGAGCACTGTGATGGCACAATGGAGCACTATGACAGAACAGTGGAGCACTGTCATGGCACAATGGAGCACTGTGATGGGACAATGAAGCACTATGATGGAACAATGGAGCACTGTGATGGCACAATGGAGCACTGTGATGGCACAATGAAGCACTATGATGGAACAATTGAGTACTGTGAGAAAACAATGGAGCACTATGACAGAACAATAGAGCACTGTGATGGTACAATGGAGCACTGTGACAGAACAACGGTGCACTGTGATGGAACAATGGAGCACTGTGACGAAACAATGGAGCACTGTGACAGAACAATGGAGCCTTATGGTGGCACAACGGAGCACTGTGATGGAACAATGGAGCACTAAGAAAGAAAAATGGAGCACTGTGTTGGCACAATGGAGCACTATGATGGAACAATGGAACACTATGACGGGACAATGGAGAACTGTGACAGAACAATGGGGCACTGTGATGGCACAATGGAGCACTGTGATGGCACAATAGAGCACTATGACAGAATAGAGCACTGTGAAGGCACAATGGAGCCCTGTGATGGAAGAATGGAGAACTGTGACAAAACAATGGAGCACTATGACAGAACAAGGGACCAATATGTTGGAACAATGGAACACTGTGATGGAACAATGGAGCACTGTGATGGCACAATAGAGCACTGTGACAGAACAATGGAGCACTGCGATGGAACAATGGAGCACTGTGATGGCACAATGGAGCACTGTGTTGGAGCAATGGAGCATTGTTACAAAACAATGGATCACTATGGCAGAACAATGGAGCACTGTGATGGCTCAATGGAGCACTATGATGGAACAATGTAGCACTACGATGGAACAATGGAACACTGTGACGGCACAATGGAGTACTGTGACGGAACAAAGGGGCAGTGTGATGGCACTAAGGAGCATTATGACAGAACAATGGAGCACTGTGAAGGAACAATGGAGCACTGTGACGGCACAAGGGAGCACTATAACGGCACAATGGAGCACTGTGACGAAACAATGGAGCACTGTGACAGTATAATAGAGCACTGTGATGGCACAATGGAGCACTATGACAGAACAATAGAGCACTGTGACGGCACAATGGAGCACTGTGATGGAACAATGGCGTGCTTTGATGGCATAATAGAGCACTGTGACAGAACAATGGAGCACTGTGATGGGGCAATGGAGCACTGTGATGAAACAATGGAGCACTGTGATGGAACAATGGAGCACTGTGTTGGAACAAGGGAGCATTGTGACAATACAGTGGTGCACTATGACAGAACAATGGAGCACTCTGATGGCACAATCGAGCACTGTGACAGAACAATGATGTACTGTGATGTAACAATTGAGCACTGTGACGAAGCAATGGAACACTGTGACAGAACAATGGAGCACTGTGATGGCACAATGGAGCACTGTGATGGCACAATGGAGCACTGTGATGGAACAATGGAGCACTGTAACAAAACAATGGAACACTGTGACAGAACAAGGGACCATTATGATGGAACAATGGAACACTGAGATGGAACAATGGAGCACTCTGATGGCAAAATAGAGCACTGTGACAGAACAATGGAGCACAGTGATGGGGCAATGGAGCATTGTGACGGCACAATTGGGAACTGTGATGGAACAATGGAGCACTGTGATGGAACAATGGAGCAGTGTGATGGCACAATGGAGCACTGTGTTGGAACAATGGAGCATTGTGGCAAAACAATTGGCGCACTATGAGAGAACAATAGAGCACTATGATGGCACAATCGAGCACTGTGACAAAACAATGGTGTACTGTGATGGAACAATGGAACACTGTGACGACACAAGGGAGAACTGTGACAGAACAATGGGGCACTGTGATGGCACAATGGAGCACAGTGATGGCACAATAGAGCACTATGACAGAATAAAGCACTGTGAAGGCACAATGGAGCACTGTGATTGAAGAATGGAGAACTGTGACAAAACAATGGAGCACTATGACAGAACAAGGGACCAATATGTTGGACAATGGAACACTGTGATGGAACAATGGAGCATTTTGATGGCAAAATAGAGCACTGTGACAGAACAATGGAGCACTGTGTTGGAACAATGGAGCACTGTGATGGCACAATGGAGCACTGTGACGAAACAATGGAGCACTGTGACAGTATAATAGTGCACTGTGATGGCACAATCGAGCACTGTGACAGAACAATGGTGTACTGTGATGGAAGAATTGAGCACTGTGATGAAGCAATGGAACACTGTGACAGAACAATGGAGCACTGTGATGGCACAATGGAGCACTGTGATGGCACAATGGAGCACTGTGATGGAACAATGGAGCACTGTGACAAAACAATGGAGCTCTATGGCAGTACAAGGGACCATTATGATGGACAATGGAACACTGTGATGGAACAATGGAGCACTGTGATGGCACAATAGAGCACTGTGAGTGAACAATGGAGCACTGTGATGGCAAAATGGAGCACTGTGATGGAAAAATGGAGCATTGTGACAAAACAATGGAGCACTATGACAAAACAATGGAGCACTGTGATGTCACAATGGAGCACTATGATGGAACAATGGAGCACTATGATGGAACAATGGAACACTGTGACGGCACAATGGAGTACTCTGACGGAAAAAAGGGGCAGTGTGATGGCACTAAGGAGCACTATGACAGAACAATGGAGCACTGTGACGGAACAATGGAGCACTGTGATGTCAAAATGGAGCACTATGATGGAACAATGGAGCTCTGTGATGGCACCATGGAGCACTATGACAGAACAGTGGGGCACTGTGATGGCACAATAGAGCACTATGACAGAACAATAGAGCACTGTGATGGCACAATGGAGCACTAGGACAGAACAGTGGAGCACTGTGATGGCACAATGGAGCACTGTGATGGCACAATGAAGCACGATTATGGAACAATGGAGCACTGTGATGTCACAGTGGAGCACTGTGATGGCACAATAGAGCACTATGACAGAATAGAGCACTGTGAAGGCAGAATGGAGCACTGTGATGGAAGAATGGAGAACTGTGACAAAACAATGGAGCACTATGACAGAACAAGTGACCAATATGTTGGAACAATGGAACACTGTGATGGAACAATGGAGCACTGTGATGGCACAATAGAGCACTGTGACAGAACAATGGAGCACTGTGATGGAACAATGGAGCACTGTGATGGCACAATGGAGAACTGTGACAAAACAATGGAGCACTATGACAGAACAATGGAGCACTGTGATGGCTCAATGGAGCACTGTGACGGAACAAAGGGGCAGTGTGATGGCACTAAGGAGCACTATGACAGAACAATGGAGCACTGTGAAGGAACAATGGAGCACTGTGACGGCACAAGGGAGCACTGTGACGGCACAATGGAGCACTGTGACGAAACAATGGAGCACTATGACAGTATAATAGTGCACTGTGATGGCACAATGGAGCAATATGACCGAAGAATAGAGCACTGTGACGGCACAATGGAGCACTGTGATGGAACAAAGGAGCACTTTGATGGCATAATAGAACACTGTGACAGAACAATGGAGCACTGTGATGGCACAATGGAGCACTGTGATGGAACAATGGAGCACTGTGACAAAACAATGGAACACTGTGACAGAACAAGGGACCATTATGATGGAACAATGGAACACTGAGATGGAACAATGGAGCACTCTGATGGCAAAATAGAGCACTGTGACAGAACAATGGAGCACAGTGATGGGGCAATGGAGCATTGTGACGGCACAATTGGGAACTGTGATGGAACAATGGAGCACTGTGATGGAACAATGGAGCAGTGTGATGGCACAATGGAGCACTGTGTTGGAACAATGGAGCATTGTGGCAAAACAATTGCGCACTATGAGAGAACAATAGAGCACTATGATGGCACAATCGAGCACTGTGACAGAACAATGGTGTACTGTGATGGAACAATGGAACACTGTGACGACAAAAGGGAGAACTGTGACAGAACAATGGGGCACTGTGATGGCACAATGGAGCACTGTGATGGCACAATAGAGCACTATGACAGAATAGAGCACTGTGAAGGCACAATGGAGCACTGTGATTGAAGAATGGAGAACTGTGACAAAACAATGGAGCACTATGACAGAACAAGGGACCAATATGTTGGACAATGGAACACTGTGATGGAACAATGGAGCATTTTGATGGCAAAATAGAGCACTGTGACAGAACAATGGAGCACTGTGTTGGAACAATGGAGCACTGTGATGGCACAATGGAGCACTGTGACGAAACAATGGAGCACTGTGACAGTATAATAGTGCACTGTGATGGCACAATCGAGCACTGTGACAGAACAATGGTGTACTGTGATGGAAGAATTGAGCACTGTGACGAAGCAATGGAACACTGTGACAGAACAATGGAGCACTGTGATGGCACAATGGAGCACTGTGATGGCACAATGGAGCACTGTGATGGAACAATGGAGCACTGTGACAAAACAATGGAGCTCTATGGCAGTACAAGGGACCATTATGATGGACAATGGAACACTGTGATGGAACAATGGAGCACTGTGATGGCACAATAGAGCACTGTGAGTGAACAATGGAGCACTGTGATGGCAAAATGGAGTACTGTGATGGAAAAATGGAGCATTGTGACAAAACAATGGAGCACTATGACAAAACAATGGAGCACTGTGATGTCACAATGGAGCACTATGATGGAACAATGGAGCACTATGATGGAACAATGGAACACTGTGACGGCACAATGGAGTACTCTGACGGAAAAAAGGGGCAGTGTGATAGCACTAAGGAGCACTATGACAGAACAATGGAGCACTGTGACGGAACAATGGAGCACTGTGATGTCAAAATGGAGCACTATGATGGAACAATGGAGCTCTGTGATGGCACCATGGAGCACTATGACAGAACAGTGGGGCACTGTGATGGCACAATAGAGCACTATGACAGAACAATAGAGCACTGTGATGGCACAATGGAGCACTAGGACAGAACAGTGGAGCACTGTGATGGCACAATGGAGCACTGTGATGGCACAATGAAGCACTATTATGGAACAATGGAGCACTGTGATGTCACAATGGAGCACTGTGATGGCACAATAGAGCACTATGACAGAATAGAGCACTGTGAAGGCAGAATGGAGCACTGTGATGGAAGAATGGAGAACTGTGACAAAACAATGGAGCACTATGACAGAACAAGGGACCAATATGTTGGAACAATGGAACACTGTGATGGAACAATGGAGCACTGTGATGGCACAATAGAGCACTGTGACAGAACAATGGAGCACTGTGATGGCACAATGGAGCACTGTGATGGCACAATGGAGAATTGTTACAAAACAATGGATCACTATGACAGAACAATGGAGCACTGTGATGGCTCAATGGAGCACTATGATGGAACAATGGAGCACTATGATGGAACAATGGAACACTGTGACGGCACAATGGAGTACTGTGACGGAACAAAGGGGCAGTGTGATGGCACTAAGGAGCACTATGACAGAACAATGGAGCACTGTGAAGGAACAATGGAGCACTGTGACGGCACAAGGGAGCACTGTGACGGCACAATGGAGCACTGTGACGAAACAATGGAGCACTATGACAGTATAATAGTGCACAGTGATGGCACAATGGAGCAATATGACCGAACAATAGAGCACTGTGACGGCACAATGGAGCACTGTGATGGAACAAAGGAGCACTTTGATGGCATAATAGAACACTGTGACAGAACAATGGAGCACTGTGATGGGGCAATGGAGCATTGTGGCGGCACAATTGAGAACTGTGATGGAACAATGGAGCACTGTGATGGAACAATGGAGCACTGTGATGGCACAATGGAGCACTGTGTTGGAACAATGGAGCATTGTGACAATACAGTGGCGCACTATGACAGAACAATGGAGCACTCTGATGGCACAATCGAGCACTGTGACAGAACAATGGAGCATTATGATGGCACAACGGAGCACTGTGATGGAACATTGGAGCACTAAGAAAGAAAAATGGAGCACTGTGTTGGCACAATGGAGCACTATGACGGAACAATGGAACACTGTGACGGCACAATGGAGAACTGTGGCAGAACAATGGGGCACTGTGATGGCACAATGGAGCACTGTGATGGCACAATAGAGCACTATGACAGAATAGAGCACTGTGAAGGCACAATGGAGCAATGTGATGGAAGAATGGAGAACTGTGAAAAACAATGGAGCACTATGAAAGAACAAGGGACCAATATGTTGGAACAATGGAACACTGTGATGGAACAATGGAGCACTGTGATGGCACAATAGAGCACTGTGACAGAAAAATGGAGCACTGTGATGGAACAATGGAGCACTGTGATGGCACAATGGAGCACTGTGTTGGAGCAATGGAGCATTGTTACAAAACAATGGATCACTATGACAGAACAATGGAGCACTGTGATGGCTCAATGGAGCACTATGATGGAACAATGTAGCACTACGATGGAACAATGGAACACTGTGACGGCACAATGGAGTACTGTGACGGAAAAAAGGGGCAGTGTGATGGCACTAAGGAGCATTATGACAGAACAATGGAGCACTGTGAAGGAACAATGGAGCACTGTGACGGCACAAAGAGCACTATAACGGCACAATGGAGCACTGTGACGAAACAATGGAGCACTGTGACAGTATAATAGAGCACTGTGATGGCACAATGGAGCACTATGACAGAACAATAGAGCACTGTGATGGCACAATGGAGCACTGTGATGGAACAATGGAGTACTTTGATGGCATAATAGAGCACTGTGACAGAACAATGGAGCACTGTGATGGGGCAATGGAGCACTGTGATGGAACAATGGAGCACTGTGTTGGAACAATGGAGCATTGTGACAAAACAGTGGCGCACTATGACAGAACAATGGAGCACTCTGATGGCACAATCGAGCACTGTGACAGAACAATGGTGTACTGTGATGGAACAATGGAACACTGTGACGGCACAAGGGAGAACTGTGACAGAACAATGGGGCACTGTGATGGCACAATGGAGCACTGTGATGGCACAATAGAGCACTGTGACAGAACAATGGAGCACAGTGATGGGGCAATGGAGCATTGTGACGGCACAATTGGGAACTGTGATGGAACAATGGAGCACTGTGATGGAACAATGGAGCACTGTGATGGCACAATGGAGCACTGTGTTGGAACAATGGAGCATTGTGGCAAAACAATGGCGCACTATGACAGAACAATAGAGCACTATGATGGCACAATCGAGCACTGTGACAGAACAATGGTGTACTGTGATGGAACAATGGAACACTGTGACGGCACAAGGGAGAACTGTGACAGAACAATGGGGCACTGTGATGGCACAATGGAGCACTGTGATGGCACAATAGAGCACTATGACAGAATAGAGCACTGTGAAGGCACAATGGAGCACTATGATTGAAGAATGGAGAACTGTGACAAAACAATGGAGCACTATGACAGAACAAGGGACCAATATGTTGGACAATGGAACACTGTGATGGAACAATGGAGCATTTTGATGGCAAAATAGAGCACTGTGACAGAACAATTGGAGCACTGTGTTGGAACAATGGAGCACTGTGATGGCACAATGGAGCACTGTGACGAAACAATGGAGCACTGTGACAGTATAATAGTGCACTGTGATGGCACAATCGAGCACTGTGACAGAACAATGGTGTACTGTGATGGAAGAATTGAGCACTGTGACGAAGCAATGGAACACTGTGAAGAACAATGGAGCACTGTGATGTCACAATGGAGCACTGTGATGGCACAATGGAGCACTGTGATGGAACAATGGAGCACTGTGACAAAACAATGGAGCTCTATGACAGTACAAGGGACCATTATGATGGACAATGGAACACTGTGATGGAACAATGGAGCACTGTGATGGCGCAATAGAGCACTGTGAGAGAACAATGGAGAACTGTGATGGCAAAATGGAGTACTGTGATGGAAAAATGGAGCATTGTGACAAAACAATGGAGCACTATGACAGAACAATGGAGCACTGTGATGTCACAATGGAGCACTATGATGGAACAATGGAGCACTATGATGGAACAATGGAACACTGTGACGGCACAATGGAGTACTGTGACGGAAAAAAGGGGCAGTGTGATGGCACTAAGGAGCACTATGACAGAACAATGGAGCACTGTGACGGAACAATGGAGCACTGTGATGTCAAAATGGAGCACTATGATGGAACAATGGAGCTCTGTGATGGCACCATGGAGCACTATGACAGAACAGTGGAGCACTGTGATGGCACAATAGAGCACTATGACAGAACAATAGAGCACTGTGATGGCACAATGGAGCACTAGGACAGAACAGTGGAGCACTGTGATGGCACAATGGAGCACTGTGATGGCACAATGAAGCACTATTATGGAACAATGGAGCACTGTGATGTCACAGTTGAGCACTGTGATGGCACAATAGAGCACTATGATAGAATAGAGCACTGTGAAGGCAGAATGGAGAACTGTGATGGAAGAATGGAGAACTGTGACAAAACAATGGAGCACTATGACAGAACAAGGGACCAATATGTTGGAACAATGGAACACTGTGATGGAACAATGGAGCACTGTGATGGCACAATAGAGCACTGTGACAGAACAATGGAGCACTGTGATGGCAAAATGGAGCACTGTGATGGCACAATGGAGCATTGTTACAAAACAATGGATCACTATGACAGAACAATGGAGCACTGTGATGGCTCAATGGAGCACTATGATGGAACAATGGAGCACTATGATGGAACAATGGAACACTGTGACGGCACAATGGAGTACTGTGACAGAACAAAGGGGCAGTGTGATGGCACTAAGGAGCACTATGACAGAACAATGAAGCACTGTGACGGAACAATGGAGCACTGTGATGGCACAATGGAGCACTGTGTTGGAACAATGGAGCATTGTGACAATACAGTGGCGCACTATGACAGAACAATGGAGCACTCTGATGGCACAATCGAGCACTGTGACAGAACAATGGAGCATTATGATGGCACAACGGAGCACTTTGATGGAACAATGGAGCACTATCACAGAACAATGGAGCACTGTGTTGGCATAATGGAGCACTATGACAGAACAATGGAACACTGTGACGGCACAATGGAGAACTGTGACAGAACAATGGGGCACTGTGATGGCACAACGGAGCACTGTGATGGAACAATGGAGCACTGTGACAGCACAATGGAGCACTGTGACAGAACAATGGGGCACTGTGATGGCACAATGGAGCACTGTGATGGCACAATAGAGCACTATGACAGAATAGAGCACTGTGAAGGCACAATGGAGCCCTGTGATGGAAGAATGGAGAACTGTGACAAAACAATGGAGCACTATGACAGAACAAGGGACCAATATGTTGGAACAATGGAACACTGTGATGGAACAATGGAGCACTGTGATGGCACAATAGAGCACTGTGACAGAACAATGGAGCACTGTGATGGAACAATGGAGCACTGTGATGGCACAATGGAGCACTGTGATGGAGCAATGGAGCATTGTTACAAAACAATGGATCACTATGACAGAACAATGGAGCACTGTGATGGCTCAATGGAGCACTATGATGGAACAATGGAGCACTATGATGGAACAATGGAACACTGTGACGGCACAATGGAGTACTGTGACGGAACAAAGGGGCAGGAGTGATGGCACTAAGGAGCACTATGACAGAACAATGGAGCACTGTGAAGGTACAATGGAGCATTGTGACGGCACAAGGGAGCACTGTGACGGCACAATGGAGCACTGTGACGAAACAATGGAGCACTATGACAGTATAATAGTGCACTGTGATGGCACAATGGAGCAATATGACCGAAGAATAGAGCACTGTGACGGCACAATGGAGCACTGTGATGGAACAAAGGAGCACTTTGATGGCATAATAGAACACTGTGACAGAACAATGGAGCACCGTGATGGGGCAATGGAGCATTGTGGCGGCACAATTGAGAACTGTGATGGAACAATGGAGCACTGTGATGGAACAATGGAGCACTGTGATGGCACAATGGAGCACTGTGTTGGAACAATGGACCATTGTGACAAAACAGTGGCGCACTATGACAGAACAATGGAGCACTCTGATGGCACAATCGAGCACTGTGACAGAACAATGGTGTACTGTGATGGAACAATTGAGCACTGTGACGAAGCAATGGAACACTGTGACAGAACAATGGAGCACTGTGATGGCACAATGGAGCACTATGATGGAACAATGGAGCACTGTGACAAAACAATGGAACACTGTTACAGAACAATGGACCATTATGATGGAACAATGGAATACTGTGATGGAACAATGGAGCACTGTGATGGCACAAGAGAGCACTGTGACAGAACAATGGAGCACTGTGATGGCACAATGGAGCACTGTGATGAAACAATGGAGCATTGTCACAAAACAATGGAGCACTATGACAGAACAATGGAGCACTGTGATGGCAAAATGGAGCACTATGATGTAACAAGGGAGCACTATGATGGAACAATGGAGCACTGTGACAAAACAATGGATTACTGTGACGGAACAATGGGGCACTGTGATGGCACAATAGAGCACTATGACAGAACAATGGAGCACTCTGATGGCACAATGGAGCACTGTGATGGAACAATGGAGCACTGTGGCAAAACAATGGAGCTCTATGACAGAACAAGAGACCATTATGATGGACAATGGAACACTGTGTTGGAACAATGGTGCACTGTGATGGCACAATAGAGCACTGTGACAGAACAATGGTGCACTGTGATGGCACAATGGAGCACTGTGATGGCACAATAGAGCACTATGACAGAATAGAGCACTGTGACGGCACAATGGAGCACTGTGATGGAAGAATGGAGAACTGTGACAAAACAATGGAGCACAATGACAGAACAAGGGACCAATATGTTGGAACAATGGAACACTGTGATGGAACAATGGAGCACTGTGATGGCACAATAGAGCACTGTGACAGAAAAATGGAGCACTGTGATGGAACAATGGAGCACTGTGATGGCACAATGGAGCACTGTGATGGAGCAATGGAGCATTGTTACAAAACAATGGATCACTATGACAGAACAGTGGAGCACTGTGATGGCTCAATGGAGCACTATGATGGAACAATGGAGCACTGTGATGGCACAATGGAACACTGTGATGGAACAATGGAGCACTGTGATGGCACAATTCAGCACTATGACAGAACAATAGAGCACTGTGACGGCACAATGAAGCACTGTGATGGAACAATGGAGCACTTTGATGGCATAATAGAGCACTGTGACAGAACAATGGAGCACTGTGATGGGGCAATGGAGCATTGTGACTGCACAATTGAGAACTGTGATGGAACAATGGAGCACTGTGATGGAACAATGGAGCACTGTGATGGCACAATGCAGCACTCTGTTGGAACAATGGAGCATTGTGACAAAACAATGGCGCACTATGACAGAACAATGGAGCACTCTGATGGCACAATCGAGCACTGTGACAGAACAATGGTGTACTGTGATGGAACAATTGAGCACTGTGACTAAGCAATGGAACACTGTGACAGAACAATGGAGAACTGTGATGGCACAATGGAGCACTGTGATGGAATAATGGAGCACTGTGACGAAACAATGGAACACTGTGACAGAACAAGGGACCATTATGATGGAACAATGGAATACTGTGATGGAACAATGGAGCACTGTGATGACACAATAGAGCAGTGTGACAGAACAATGGAGCACTGTGATGGCACAATGGAGCACTGTGATGGAACAATGGAGCATTGTCACAAAACAATGGAGCACTATGACAGAACAATGGAGCACTATGATGGCACAATGGAGCACTGTGATGGCACAATGGAGTACTGTGACGGAACTAGGTACACTGTGAGGGAACAATGTTGCACTGTAATGGCACAATGGAGCACTCTGACAGAACAATGGAGCACTATGATGGCACAATGGAGCACTCTGATGGAACAATGGAGCACTATGACAGAACATGGAGCACTGTGATATCACAATGGAGCACTGTGATGGCACAATGGAGCTCTGTGACGGAACAATGGAGCACTTTGATGGCATAATAGAGCACTGTGACAGAAGAATGGAGCACTGTGTCGGAACAATGGTGTACTGTGATGGAACAATGGAGCACTATGATGGCACAATGGAGCACTGTGACGGCACAATGGATTACTGTGACGGAACAATGGTGCACAGTGATGGCACAATAGAGCACTATGACAGAACAATGGAGCACTGTGATGGCACAATGGAGCACTATGAGAGTACATTGGAGAAATGTGATGGCACAATGGAGCACTATGATGGCACAATGGAGCACTATGATGGAACAATTGAGTACTGTGAAAAAACAATGGAGCACTATGACAGAACAATGGAGCACTGTGATGGAACAATGGAGCACTGTGACAGAAAAATGGTGCACTGTGATGGAACAATGGAGCACTGGGACGAAACAATGGAGCTCTTTGACAGAACAATGGAGCACTATTATGGCACAACAGAGCACTTTGATGGAACAATGGAGCACTATCACAGAACAATGGAGCACTGTGTTGGCATAATGGAGCACTGTGTTGGAACAATGGAGCATTGTGACAAAACAATGGGGCACTATGACAGAACAATAGAGCACTGTGATGACACAATCGAGCACTGTGACAGAACAATGGTGTACTGTGATGGAACAATTGAGCACTGTGACGAAGCAATGGATCACTGTGACAGAACAATGGAGCACTGTGATGGCACAATGAAGCACTGTGATGGCACAATGGAGCAATGTGATGGAACAATGGAGCACTGTGACAAAACAATGGAGCTCTATGACAGAACAAGGGACCATTATGATGGACAATGGAACACTGTGATGGAACAATGGAGCACTGTGATGGCACAATAGAGCACTGTGACAGAACAATAGAGCACTGTGATGGCAAAATGTAGCACTGTGATGGCACAATAGAGCGCTATGACAGAATAGAGCACTGTGAAGTTACAATGGAGCACTGTGATGGAAGAATGGAGAACTGTGACAAAACAATGGAGCACTATGACAGAACAAGGGACCAATATGTTGGAACAATGGAACACTGTGATGGAACAATGGAGCACTGTGATGGCACAATAGAGCACTGTGACAGAACAATGGAGCACTGTGATGGAACAATGGAGCACTGTGATGGCACAATGGAGCACTGTGATGGAACAATGGAGCATTGTTACAAAACAATGGATTACTATGACAGAAAAATGGAGCACTGTGATGGCTCAATGGAGCACTATGATGGAACAACGGAGCACTATGATGAAACAATGGAGCACTGTGATGGCACAATGGAGTACTGTGACGGAACAAAGGGGCAGTGTGATGGCACTAAGGAGCACTATGACAGAACAATGGAGCACTATGAAGGAACAATGGAGCACTGTGACGGCACAAGGGAGCACTGTGACGGCACAATGGAGCACTGTGACGAAACAAAGGAGCACTGTGACAGTATAATAGGGCACTGTGATGGCACAATAGAGCACTGTGACAGAACAATGGTGTACTGTGATGGAACAATTGAGCACTGTGACGAAGCAATGGAACACTGTGACAGAACAATGGAGCACTGTGATGGCACAATGGAGCACTGTGATGGCACAATGGAGCACTATGATGGAACAATGGAGCACTATGATGGAACAATGGAACACTGTGACGGCACAATGGAGTACTGTGACGGAAAAAAGGGGCAGTGTGATGGCACTAAGGAACACTAAGACAGAACAATGGAGCACTGTGACGGAACAATGGAGCACTGTGACGAAACAATGGAACACTGTGACAGAACAATGGAGCACTGTGATGGCACAATGGAGCACTGTGATGGCACAATGGAGCACTCTGATGGAACAATGGAGCATTGTGACAAAACAATGGAGCTCTATGACAGAACAAGGGACCATTATGATGGAACAATGGAACACTGTGATGGAATAATGGAGCACTGTGATGGCACAATAGAGCACTATGACAGAACAATGGAGCACTGTGATGGCAAAATGGAGTACTGTGATGGAACAATGGAGCATTGTGACAAAAAATGGAGCCCTATGACAGAAAAATGGAGCACTGTGATGTCAAAATGGAGCACTATGATGGAACAATGGAGCTCTGTGATGGCACCATGGAGCACTATGACAGAACAGTGGGGCATTGTGATGGAACAATAGAGCACTATGACAGAACAATAGAGCACTGTGATGGCACAATGGAGCACTAGGACAGAACAGTGGAGCACTGTGATGGCACAATGGAGCACTGTGATGGCACAATGAAGCACTATTATGGAACAATGGAGCACTGTGATGGCACAATGGAGCACTGTGATGACACAATGAAGCACTATGATGGAACAATTGAGTACTGGGAGAAAACAATGGAGCACTATGACAGAACAATAGAGCACTGTGAGGGTACAATGGAGCACTATGACAGAAAAATGGTGCACTGTGATGGAACAATGGAGCACTGTGACAAAACAATGGAGCACTGTGACAGAACAATGGAGCATTATGATGGCACAATGGAGCACTGTGATGGAACAATGGAGCACAGTGATGGAACAATGGAGCACTGTGATGGAACAATGGAGCATTGTTACAAAACAATGGATCACTATGACAGAACAATGGAGCACTGTGATGGATCATTGGAGCACTATGATGGAACAATGGAGCACTATGATGGAACAATGGAACACTGTGACGGCACAATGGAGTACTGTGACAGAACAAAGGGGCAGTGTGATGGCACTAAGGAGCACTATGACAGAACATTGGAGCACTGTGACGGAACAATGGAGCACTGTGACGGCACAATAGAGCACTGTGACGGCACAATGGAGCACTGTGACAAAACAATGGAGCATTGTGACAGTATAATAGAGCACTGTGATGGCACAATGGAGCACTATGAAAGAACAATAGAGCACTGTGATGGCACAATGGAGCACTGTGATGGAACAATGGATCACTGTGTTGGAAAAATGGAGCATTGTGACAAAACAATGGAGCACTATGACAGAACAATGGAGCACTGTGATGGCACAATGGAGCACTATGATGGCACAATGGAGCACTGAGATGGAACAAAGGTGCACTGTGACAAAACAATAGAGCTCTATGACAGAAGAAGGGACCATTATGATGGAACAATGGAACACTGTGATGGAACAATGGAGCACTGTGATGGAACAATGGAACACTATGACAGAACAATGGAGCACTGTGATGGCACAATGGAGCACTATGTTGGAACAATGGAGCACTATGATGGAACAATGGAGCACTGTGACGGCACAATGGAATACTGTGAAGGAACAATTGGGCACTGTGATGGCACAATAAAGCACTATGACAGAACAATGGAGCACTGTGATGGCACAATGGAGCACTATGACAGAACAGTGGAGCACTGTGATGGCACAATGGAGCACTGTGATGGCACAATGAAGCACTATTATGGAACAATGTAGCACTGTGATGGCACAATGGAGCACTGTGATGGAACAAGGGAGCACTTTGATGGCATAATAGAGCACTGTGACAGAACAATGGAGCACTGTGATGGGGCAATGGAGCATTGTGACGGCACATTTGAGAACTGTGATGGAACAATGGAGCACTCTGATGGCACAACGGAGCACTGTGATGGAACAATGGAGCACTGTGACAAAACAATGGAGCACTATGACAGAACAATGGAGCACTGTGATGGCACAATGGAGCACTGTGATGGCAAAATGGAGCACTGTGATGGCACAATGGAGCACTATGATGGAACAATGGAGCACTTTGATGGCATAATAGAGCACTGTGACAGAACAATGGAGCACTGTGATGGGGCAATGGGGCATTGTGACGGCATAATTGAAAACTGTGATGGAACAATGGAGCACTGTGATGGAACAATGGAGCACTGTGATGGCACAATGGAGCACTGTGTTGGAACAATGGAGCATTGTGACAAAACAATGGCGCACTATGACAGAACAATGGAGCACTGTGATGGCACAATCGAGCACTGTGACAGAACAATGGTGTACTGTGATGGAACAATTGAGCACTGTGACGAAGCAATGGAACACTGTGACAGAACAATGGAGCACTGTGATGGCACAATGGAGCACTGTGATGGAACAATGGAGCACTGTGACAAAACAATGGAACACTGTGACAGAACAAAGGACCATTATAATGGAACAAAGGAACACTGTGATGGAACAATGGAGCACTGTGATGGCACAATAGAGCACTGTGACAGAACAATGGTGTACTGTGATGGAACAATTGAGCACTGTGACGAAGCAATGGAACACTGTGACAGAAAAATGGAGCACTGTGATGGCACAATGGAGCACTGTGATGGCACAATGGAGCACTGTGATGGAACAATGGAGCACTGTGACAAAACAATGGAGCTCTATGACAGAACAAGGGACCATTATGATGGACAATGGAACACTGTGATGGAACAATTGAGCACTGTGATGGCACAATATAGCACTGTGACAGAACAATGGAGCACTGTGATGGCAAAATGGAGTACTGTGATGGAACAAGGGAGCATTGTGACAAAACAATGGAGCACTATGACAGAACAATGGAGCACTGTGATGTCACAATGGAGCACTATGATGGAACAATGGAGCACTATGATGGAACAATGGAACACTGTGACGGCACAATGGAGTACTGTGACGGAAAAACGGGGCAGTGTGATGGCACTAAGGAACACTAAGACAGAACAATGGAGCACTGTGACGGAACAATGGAGCACTGTGACGAAACAATGGAAAACAGTGACAGAACAATGGAGCACTGTGATGGCACAATGGAGCACTGTGATGGGACAATGGAGCACTGTGATGGAACAATGGAGCACTGTGACAAAACAATGGAGCTCTATGACAGAACAAGGGACCATTATGATGGAACAATGGAACACTGTGATGGAACAATGGAGCACTGTGATGGCAAAATAGAGCACTGTGACAGAACAATGGAGCACTGTGATGGCAAAATGGAGTACTGTGATGGAACAATGGAGCATTGTGACAAAAAATGGAGCACTATGACAGAACAATGGAGCACTGTGATGTCAAAATGGAGCACTATGATGGAACAATGGAGCTCTGTGATGGCACCATGGAGCACTATGACAGAACAGTTGGGCACTGTGATGGAACAATAGAGCACTATGACAGAACAATAGAGCACTGTGATGGCACAATGGAGCACTAGGACAGAACAGTGGAGCACTGTGATGGCACAATGGAGCACGGTGATGGCACAATGAAGCACTATTATGGAACAATGGAGCACTGTGATGGCACAATGGAGCACTGTGATGGCACAATGAAGCACTATGATGGAACAATTGAGTACTGTGAGAAAACAATGGAGCCCTGTGACAGAACAATAGAGCACTGTGAGGGTACAATGGAGCACTATGACAGAACAATGGTGCACTGTGATGGAACAATGGAGCACTGTGACAAAACAATGGAGCACTGTGACAGAACAATGGACCATTATGATGGCACAACGGAGCACTGTGATGGAACAATGGAGCACAGTGATGGAACAATGGAGCACTATGATGGAACAATGGAGCATTATTACAAAACAATGGATCACTATGACAGAACAATCGAGCACTGTGATGGATCAATGGAGCACTATGATGGAACAATGGAGCACTATGATGGAACAATAGAACACTGTGACGGCACAATGGAGTACTGTGACGGAATAAAGGGGCAGTGTGGTGGCACTAAGGAGCACTATGACAGAACATTGGAGCACTGTGACGGAACAATGGAGCACTGTGACGGCACAATAGAGCACTGTGACGGCACAATGGAGCACTGTGACAAAACAATGGAGCATTGTGACAGTATAATAGAGCACTGTGATGGCACAATGGAGCACTATGAAAGAACAATAGAGCACTGTGATGGCACAATGGAGCACTGTGATGGAACAATGGATCACTGTGTTGGAACAATGGAGCATTGTGACAAAACAATGGAGCACTATGACAGAACAATGGAGCACTGTGATGGCACAATGGAGCACTATGATGGCACAATGGAGCACTGAGATGGAACAATGGTGCACTGTGACAAAACAATAGAGCACTATGACAGAACAATGGAGCACTGTGATGGCACAATGGAGCACTGTGATGGCAAAATGGAGCACTGTGATGGCACAATGGAACACTATGATGGAACAATGGAGCACTTTGATGGCATAATAGAGCACTGTGACAGAACAATGGAGCACTGTGATGGGGCAATGGGGCATTGTGACGGCACAAATGAAAACTGTGATGGAACAATGGAGCACTGTGATGGAACAATGGAGCACTCTGATGGCACAATGGAGCACTGTGTTGGAACAATGGAGCACTGTGACAAAACAATGGAACACTGTGACAGAACAAGGGAACATTATGATGGAACAATGGAATAATGTGATGGAACAATGGAGCACTGTAATGGCACAATAGAGCACTATGACAGAACAATGGAGCACTGTGATGGCACAAAGGAGCACTGTGATGGAACAGTGGAGCATTGTCACAAAACAATGGAGCACTATGACAGTACAATGGAGCACTGTGATGGCACAATGGAGCACTATGATGTAACAATGGAGCACTATGATGGAACAATGGAGCACTGTGACGGCACAATGGATTACTGTGACGGAACAATGGGGCACTGTGATGGCACAATAGAGCACTATGACAAAACAATGGAGCACTGTGATGGCACAATGGAGCACTATGACAGAACATTGGAGCACTGTGATGGCACAATGGAGCACTATGATGGCACAATGGAGCACTATGATGGAACAATTGAGTACTGTGAAAAAACAATGGAGCACTATGACAGAACAATGGAGCACTCTGATGGAACAATGGAGCACTGTGACAGAACAATCGTGCACTGTGATGGAACAATGGAGCACTGTGACGAAACAATGGAGCTCTTTGACAGAACAATGGAGCACTATTATGGCACAACAGAGCACTTTGATGGAACAATGGAGCACTATCACAGAACAATGGAGCACTATGATGGCACAATGGAGCACTGTGATGGAACAATGGAGCACTGTGACAAAACAATGGAGCACTATGAAAGAACAATGGAGCACTGTGATGGAACAATGGAGCACTTTGATGGCATAATAGAGCACTGTGACAGAACAATGGAGCACTGTGATCGGGCAATGGAGCATTGTGACGACACAATTGAGAACTGTGATGGAAAAATGGAACACTGTGATGGAACAATGGAGCACTGTGATGGCACAATGGATCACTGTGTTGGAACAATGGAGCATTGAGACAAAACAATGGCGCACTATGACAGAACAATAGAGCACTGTGATGGCACAATCGAGCACTGTGACAGAACAATGGTGTACTGTGATGGAACAATTGAGCACTGTGACGTAGCACTGGAACACTGTGACAGAACAATGGAGCACTGTGATGGCACAGTGGAGCACTGTGATTGAACAATGGAGCACTGTGACAAAACAATGGAGCTCTATGACAGAACAAGGGACCATTATGATGGACAATGGAACACTGTGATGGAACAATGGAGCACTGTGATGGCACAATAGAGCAATGTGACAGAACAATGGAGCACTGTGATGGCACAATGGAGCACTGTGATGGCACAATTGAGCACTATGACAGAATAGAGCACTGTGAAGGCACAATGGAGCACTGTGATGGAAGAATGGAGAACTGTGACAAAACAATGGAGCACTATGACAGAACAAGGGACCAATATGTTGGAACAATGGAACACTGTTATGGAACAATGGAGCACTGTGATGGCACAATAGAGCACTGTGACAGAACAATGGAGCACTGTGATGGAACAATGGAGCACTATGAGGGCACAATGGAGCACTGTGATGGAGCAGTGGAGCATTGTTACAAAACAATGGATCACTATGACAGAACAATGGAGCACTATGATGGCTCAATGGAGCACTATGATGGAACAATGGAGCACTATGATGGAACAATGGAACACAGTGACGGCACAATGGAGTACTGTGACGGAACAAAGGGGCAGTGTGATGGCACTAAGGAGCACTATGACAGAACAATGGAGCACTGAGAAGGAACAATGGAGCACTGTGATGGCACAAGGGAGCACTGTGATGGCACAATGGAGCACTGTGACGAAACAATGGAGCACTGTTACAGTATAATAGAGCACTGTGATGGCACAATGGAGCACTACGACAGAAAAATAGAGCACTGTGACGGCACAATGGAGCACTGTGATGGAACAATGGAGCACTTTGATGGCATAATAGAACACTGTGACAGAACAATGGAGCACTGTGATGGGGCAATGGAGCATTGTGACAGCACAATTGAGAACTGTGATGGAACAATGGAGCACTGTGATGGCACAATGGATCACTGTGTTGGAACAATGGAGCATTGTGACAAAACAATGGCGCATTATGACAGAACAATGGAGCACTCTGATGGCACAATCGAGCACTGTGACAGAACAATGGTGTACTGTGATGGAACAATTGAGCACTGTGACTAAGCAATGGAACACTGTGACAGAACAATGGAGCACTGTGATGGCACAATGGAGCACTGTGATAGAATAATGGAGCACTGTGACAAAACAATGGAACACTGTGACAGAACAAGGGACCATTATGATGGAACAATGGAATACTGTGATGGAACAATGGAGCACTGTGATGGCAAAATAGAGCACTGTGACAGAACAATGGAGCACTGTGATGGCACAATGGAGCACTGTGATGGAACAATGGAGCATTGTCACAAAACAATGGAGCACTATGACAGAACAATGGAGCACTGTGATGGCACAATGGAGCACTATGATGTAACAATGGAGCACTATGATGGAACAATGGAGCACTGTTACGGCACAATGGATTACTGTGACGGAAAAATGGGGAACTGTGATGGCACAATAGAGCACTATGACGGAACAATGGAGCACTCTGATGGCATAATAGAGCACTGTGACAGAACAATGGAGCACTGTGATGGGGCAATGGAGCATTGTGATGGCACAATTGAGAAATGTGATGGAACAATGGAGCACTGTGATGGAACAATGGAGCACTGTGATGGCACAATGGAGCACTGTGTTGGAACAATGGAGCATTGTGGCAAAACAATGGTGCACTATGACAGAACAATAGAGCACTGTGATGGCACAATCGAGCACTGTGACAGAACAATGGTATACTGTGATGGAACAATTGAGCACTGTGACGAAGCAATGGAACATTGTGACAGAACAATGGAGCACTGTGATGGCACAATGAAGCACTGTGATGGCACAATGGAGTACTGTGATGGAACAATGGAGCACTGTGACAAAACAATGGAGCTTTATGACAGAACAAGGGACCATTATGATGGACAATGGAACACTGTGATGGAACAACGGAGCACTGTGATGGCACAATAGAGCAATGTGACAGAACAATAGAGCACTGTGATGGCAAAATGGAGCACTGTGATGGCACAATAGAGCACTATGACAGAATAGAGCACTGTGAAGGCACAATGGAGCACTGTGATGGAAGAATGGAAAACTGTGACAAAACAATGGAGCACTGTGTAGGAACAATGGAGCATTGTGACAAAACAATGGTGCACTATGACAGAACAATAGAGCACTGTGATGGCACAATCGAGCACAGTGACAGAACAATGGTGTACTGTGATAGAACAATTGAGCACTGTGACGAAGCAATGGAACACTGTGACAGAACAATGGAGCACTGTGATGGCACAATGAAGCACTGTGATGGCACAATGGAGCACTGTGATGGAACAATGTTGCACTGTTACAAAACAATGGAGCTCTATGACAGAACAAGGGACCATTATGATGGACAATGGAACACTGTGATGGAACAATGGAGCACTGTGATGGCACAATAGAGCACTGTGACAGAACAATGGAGCACTGTGATGGAACAATGGAGAACTGTATTGGAACAATGGAGCATTGTTACAAAACAATGGATCACTATGACAGAACAATGGAGCACTATGATGGCTCAATGGAGCACTATGATGGAACAATGGAGCACTATGATGGAACAATGGAACACTGTGACGGCAGAATGGAGTACTGTGACAGAACAAAGGGGCAGTGTGATGGCACTAAGGAGCACTATGACAGAAAAATGGAGCACTGTGAAGGAACAATGGAGCACTGTGACAGCACAAGGGAGCACTGTGACGGCACAATGGAGCACTGTGAGGAAACAATGGAGCACTGTGACAGTATAATAGAGCACTGTGATGGCACAATCGAGCACTGTGACAGAACAATGGTGTACTGTGATGGAAGAATTGAGCACTGTGACGAAGCAATGGAACACTGTGACAGAACAATGGAGCACTGTGATGGCACAATGGAGCACTGTGATGGCACAATGGAGCACTGTGATGGAACAATGGAGCACTGTGACAAAACAATGGAGCTTTATGACAGAACAAGGGACCATTATGATGGAAAATGGAATACTGTGATGGAACAATGGAGCAATGTGATGGCACAATAGAGCAATGTGACAGAACAATGGAGCACTGTGATGGCAAAATGGAGTACTGTGATGGAACAATGGAGCATTGTGACAAAACAATGAAGCACTATGACAGAACAATGGAGCACTGTGATGTCACAATGGAGCACTATGATGGAACAATGGAGCACTATGATGGAACAATGGAGCACTGTGACGGCACAATGGAGTACTGTGACGGCACAATGGAGTACTGTGACGGAACAAAGGGGCAGTGTGATGGCACTAAGGAGCACTATGACAGAACAATGGAGCACTGTGAAGGAACAATGGAGCACTGGGACGGCACAAGGGAGCACTGTGACGGCACAATGGAGCACTGTGACGAAACAATGGAGCACTGTGACAGTATAATAGAGCACTGTGATGGCACAATCGAGCACTGTGACAGAACAATGGTGTACTGTGATGGAAGAATTGAGCACTGTGACGAAGCAATGGAACACTGTGACAGAACAATGGAGCACTGTGATGGCACAATGGAGCACTGTGATGGCACAATGGAGCACTGTTATGGCACAGTGGAGCACTGTGATGGAACAATGGAGCACTTTGATGGCATAATAGAGCACTGTGACAGAACAATGGAGCACTGTGATGGGGCAATGGAGCATTGTGACGGCACAATTGAGAACTGTGATGGAACAATGGAGCACTGTGATGGAACAATGGAGCACTGTGATGGCACTATGGAGCACTGTGTTGGAACAATGGAACATTGTGACAAAACAATGGCGCACTATGACAGAACAATAGAGCACTGTGATGGCACAATCGAGCACTGTGACAGAACAATGGTGTACTGTGATGGAACAATTGAGCACTGTGACGAAGCAATGGAAAACTGTGACAGAACAATGGAGCACTGTGATGGCACAATGGAGCACTGTGATGGAACAATGGAGCACTGTGACAAAACAATGGAACACTGTGACAGAACAAGGGACCATTATGATGGAACAATGGAACACTGAGATGGAACAATGGAGCACTGTGATGGCACAATGGAGCACTTTGATGGCAAAATGGAGCACTATGATGGCACAATGGCACACTGTGATGGAACAATGGAGCACTGTGATGGAAACAATAGAGCACTGTGACAGAACAGTGGAGCACTGTGATGGGGCAATGGTGCACTGTGACAGAACAATGGAGCACTGTGGTCGCACAATGGAGCACTGTGATAGAACAATGGAGCATTGTCACAAAACAATGGAGCACTATGGCAGAACAATGGAGCACTGTGATGGGGCAATGGAGCATTGTGACGGCACAATTGTGAACTGAGATGGAACAATGGAGCACTGTGATGGAACAATGGAGCACTGTGATGGCACAATGGATCACTGTGTTGGAACAATGGAGCATTGTGACAAAACAATGGCGCACTATGACATAACAGTAGAGCACTGTGATGGCACAATCGAGCACTGTGACAGAACAATGGTGTACTGTGATGGAACAAGTGAGCACTGTGACGAAGCAATGGAACACTGTGACAGAACAATGGAGCACTGTGATGGCACAGTGGAGCACTGTGATTGAACAATGGAGCACTGTGACAAAAAAATGGAGCTCTACGACAGAACAAGGGACCATTATGATGGACAATGGAACACTGTGATGGAACAATGGAGCACTGTGATGGCACAATAGAGCAATGTGACAGAACAATGGAGCACTGTGATGGCACAATGGAGCACTGTGATGGCACAATTGAGCACTATGACAGAATAGAGCACTGTGAAGGCACAATGGAGCACTGTGATGGAAGAATGGAGAACTGTGACAAAACAATGGAGCACTATGACAGAACAAGGGACCAATATGTTGGAACAATGGAACACTGTTATGGAACAATGGAGCACTGTGATGGCACAATAGAGCACTGTGACAGAACAATGGAGCACTGTGATGGAACAATGGAGCACTGTGATGGCACAATGGAGCACTGTGATGGAGCAATGGAGCATTGTTACAAAACAATGGATCACTATGACAGAACAATGGAGCACTGTGATGGCTCAATGGAGCACTATGATGGAACAATGGAGCACTATGATGGAACAATGGAACACTGTGACGGCACAATGGAGTACTGTGACGGAACAAAGGGGCAGTGTGATGGCATTAAGGAGCACTATGACAGAACAATGGAGCACTGTGAAGGAACAATGGAGCACTGTGATGGCACAAGGGAACACTGTGATGGCACAATGGAGCACTGTGACGAAACAATGGAGCACTGTTACAGTATAATAGAGCACTGTGATGGCACAATGGAGCACTATGACAGAACAATAGAGCACTGTGACGGCACAATGGAGCACTCTGATGGAACAATGGAGCACATTGATGGCATAATAGAGCACTGTGACAGAACAATGGAGCACTGTGATGGGGCAATGGAGCATTGTGACGGCACAATTGAGAACTGTGATGGAACAATGGAGCACTGTGATGGAACAGTGGAGCACTGTGATGGCACAATGGATCACTGTGTTGGAACAATGGAGCATTGTGACAAAACAATGGCGCATTATGACAGAACAATGGAGCACTCTGATGGCACAATCGAGCACTGTGACAGAACAATGGTGTACTGTGATGGAACAATTGAGCACTGTGACTAAGCAATGGAACACTGTGACAGAACAATGGAGCACTGTGATGGCACAATGGAGCACTGTGATGGAATAATGGAGCACTGTGACAAAACAATGGAACACTGTGACAGAACAAAGGACCATTATGATGGAACAATGGAATACTGTGATGGAACAATGGAGCACTGTGATGGCAAAATAGAGCACTGTGACAGAACAATGGAGCACTGTGATGGCACAATGGAGCACTGTGATGGAACAATGGAGCATTGTCACTAAACAATGGAGCACTATGACAGAACAATGGAGCACTGTGATGGCACAATGGAGCACTATGATGTAACAATGGAGCACTATGATGGAACAATGGAGCACTGTGATGGCACAATGGATTACTGTGACGGAAAAATGGGGAACTGTGATGGCACAATAGAGCACTATGACGGAACAATGGAGCACTCTGATGGCACAATGGAGCACTATGACAGAACATTGGAGCACTGTGATGGCACAATGGAGCACTATGATGGCACAATGGAGCACTGTGATGGAACAATGGAGCATTTTGATGGCATAATAGAGCACTGTGACAGAACAATGGAGCACTGTGATGGGGCAATGGAGCATTGTGATGGCACAATTGAGAACTGTGATGGAACAATGGAGCACTGTGATGGAACAATGGAGCACTGTGATGGCACAATGGAGCACTGTGTTGGAACAATGGAGCATTGTGGCAAAACAATGGTGCACTATGACAGAACAATAGAGCACTGTGATGGCACAATCGAGCACTGTGACAGAACAATGGTGTACTGTGATGGAACAATTGAGCACTGTGACGAAGCAATGGAACATTGTGACAGAACAATGGAACACTGTGATGGCACAATGAAGCACTGTGATGGCACAATGGAGTACTGTGATGGAACAATGGAGCACTGTGACAAAACAATGGAGCTTTATGACAGAACAAGGGACCATTATGATGGACAATGGAACACTGTGATGGAACAATGGAGCACTGTGATGGCACAATAGAGCAATGTGACAGAAAAATAGAGCACTGTGATGGCAAAATGTAGCACTGTGATGGCACAATAGAGCACTATGACAGAATAGAGCACTGTGAAGGCACAATGGAGCACTGTGATGGTTGAATGGAAAACTGTGACAAAACAATGGCGCACTGTGTTGGAACAATGGAGCATTGTGACAAAACAATGGTGCACTATGACAGAACAATAGAGCACTGTGATGGCACAATCAAGCACTGTGACAGAACAATGGTGTACTGTGATGGAACAATTGAGCACTGTGACGAAGCAATGGAACACTGTGACAGAACAATGGAGCACTGTGATGGCACAATGAAGCACTGTGATGGCACAATGGAGCACTGTGATGGAACAATGTTGCACTGTGACAAAACAATGGAGCTCTATGACAGAACAAGGGACCATTATGATGGACAATGGAACACTGTGATGGAACAATGGAGCACTGTGATGGCACAATAGAGCACTGTGACAGAACAATGGAGCACTGTGATGGAACAATGGAGAACTGTATTGGAACAATGGAGCATTGTTACAAAACAAGGGATCACTATGACAGAACAATGGAGCACTATGATGGCTCAATGGAGCACTATGATGGAACAATGGAGCACTATAATGGAACAATGGAACACTGTGACGGCACAATGGAGTACTGTGACAGAACAAAGGGGCAATGTGATGGCACTAAGGAGCACTATGACAGAACAATGGAGCACTGTGAAGGAACAATGGAGCACTGTGACGGCACAAGGGAGCACTGTGACGGCACAATGGAGCACTGTGACGAAACAATGGAGCACTGTGACAGTATAATAGAGCACTGTGATGGCACAATCGAGCACTGTGACAGAACAATGGTGTACTGTGATGGAAGAATTGAGCACTGTGACGAAGCAATGGAACACTGTGACAGAACAATGGAGCACTGTGATGGCACAATGGAGCACTGTGATGGCACAATGGAGCACAGTGATGGAACAATGGAGCACTGTGACAAAACAATGGAGCTCTATGACAGAACAAGGGACCATTATGATGGAAAATGGAATACTGTGATGGAACAATGGAGCACTGTGATGGCAAAATAGAGCAATGTGACAGAACAATGGAGCACTGTGATGGCAAAATGGAGTACTGTGATGGAACAATGGAGCATTGTGACAAAACAATGGAGCACTATGACAGAACAATGGAGCACTGTGATGTCACAATGGAGCACTATGATGGAACAATGGAGCACTATGATGGAACAATGGAACACTGTTCGGCACAATGGAGTACTGTGATGGAACAAAGGGGCAGTGTGATGGCACTAAGGAGCACTATGACAGAACAATGGAGCACTGTGAAGGAACAATGGAGCACTGGGACGGCACAAGGGAGCACTGTGACGGCACAATGGAGCACTCTGACGAAACAATGGAGCACTGTGACAGTATAATAGAGCACTGTGATGGCACAATCGAGCACTGTGACAGAACAATGGTGTACTGTGATGGAAGAATTGAGCACTGTGACGAAGCAATGGAACACTGTGACAGAACAATGGAGCACTGTGATGGCACAATGGAGCACTGTGATGGCACAATGGAGCACTGTTATGGCACAATGGAGCACTGTGATGGAACAATGGAGCACTTTGATGGCATAATAGAGCACTGTGACAGAAAAATGGAGCACTGTGATGGGGCAATGGTGCACTGTGACAGAACAATGGAGCACTGTGATGGAACAATGGAGCATTGTGACAAAACAATGGAGCACTATGACAGAAAAATGGAGCACTATGATGGAACAATGGAGCACTTTGATGGCATAATAGAGCACTGTGACAGAACAATGGAGCACTGTGATGGGGCAATGGTGCACTGTGACAGAACAATGGAGCACTGTGATCGCACAATGGAGCACGGTGATAGAACAATGGAGCATTGTCACAAAACAATGGAGCACTATGGCAGAAAAATGGAGCACTGTGATGGGGCAATGGAGCATTGTGACGGCACAATTGAGAACTGTGATGGAACAATGGAGCACTGTGATGGAACAATGGAGCACTGTGATGGAACAATGGAGCACTGTGATGGCACAATGGAGCACTGTGTTGGAACAATGGAGCATTGTGACAAAACAATGGCGCACTATGACAGAACAATAGAGCACTGTGAAGGCACAATCGAGCACTATGACAGAACAATGGTGTACTGTGATGGAACAATTGAGCACTGTGACGAAGCAATGGAACACTGTGACAGAACAATGGAGCACTGTGATGGCACAATGAAGCACTGTGATGGCACAATGGAGCACTGTGATGGAACAATGGAGCATTGTGACAAAACAATGGAGCACTATGACAGAACAATGGAGCACTGTGATGGCACAATGGAGCACTATGATGGAACAATGGAGCACTATGATGGAACAATGGAGCACTGTGACGGCACAATGGATTACTGTGACGGAACAATGGGGCACTGTGATGGCACAATAGAGCACTATGACAGAACAATGGAGCACTGTGATGGCACAATGGAGCACTATGATGCAACAATGGAGCACTGTGATGGCACAATGGAGCACTTTGATGGCACAATGAAGCACTATGATGGAACAATGGAGCACTGTGATGGCACAATGGAGCACTGTGATGGCACAATGAAGCACTATGATGGAACAATTGAGTACTGTGAGAAAAGAATGGAGCACTATGACAGAACAATAGAGCACTGTGATGGTACAATGGAGCACTGTGACAGAACAATGGTGCACTGTGATGGAACAATGGAGCACTGTGACGAAACAATGGAGCACTGTGACAGAACAATGGAGCATGATGATGGCACAACGGAGCACTGTGATGGAACAGTGGAGCACTGTGTCAAAAAAATTGAGCACTATGACAGAACAATGGAGCACTGTGATGGAACAATGGAGCACTTTGATGGCATAATAGAGCACTGTGACAGAACAATGGAGCACTGTGATGGGGCAATGTAGCATTGTGACGGCACAATTGAGAACTGAGATGGAACAATGGAGCACTGTGATGGAACAATGGAGCACTGTGATGGCACAATGGAGCACTGTGTTGGAACAATGGAGCATTGTGACAAAACAATGGCGCACTATGACAGAACAATGGAGCACTCTGATGGCACAATCGAGCACTGTGACAGAACAATGGTGTACTGTGATGGAACAATTGAGCACTGTGAAGAAGCAATGGAACACTGTGACAGAACAAGGGACCATTATGATGGAACAATGGAACACTGTGATGGAACAATGGAGCACTGTGATGGCACAATAGAGCACTATGACAGAATAGAGCACTGTGAAGGCACAATGGAGCACTGTGATGGAAGAATGGAGAACTGTGACAAAACAATGGAGCACTATGACAGAACAAGAGACCAATATGTTGGAACAATGGAACACTGTGATGGAACAATGGAGCACTGTGATGGCAACAATGGAGCACTGTGACAGAACAATGGAGCACTGTGATGGAACAATGGAGCACTGTGATGGCACAATGGAGCACTGTGATGGAACAATGGAGCACTATGACAAAACAATGGAGCACTATGACAGAACAATGGAGCACTGTGATGGCTCAATGGAGCACTATGATGGAACAATGGAGCACTGTGACAGTACAATGGAGCACTGTGATGATGGCACAATGGAGCACTGTGACAGAACAATGGAGCACTGTGATGGAAGAATTGAGCACTGTGACAGAAGCAATGGAGCACTGTGACAGAACAATGGAGCACTGTGATGGCACAATGGAGCACTGTGATGGCACAATGGAGCACTGTGATGGAACAATGGAGCACTGTGACAAAACAATGGAGCACTATGACAGAACAAGGGACAATTATGATGGAAAATGGAATACTGTGATGGAACAATGGAGCACTGTGATGGCACAATGGAGCACTGTGACAGAACAATGGAGCACTGTGATGGCACAATGGAGCACTGTGATGGAACAATGGAGCACTGTGACAAAACAATGGAGCACTATGACAGAACAATGGAGCACTGTGATGGCACAATGGAGCACTATGATGGAACAATGGAGCACTGTGATGGAACAATGGAGCACTGTGACGGCACAATGGAGTACTGTGACGGAACAATGGGGCATTGTGATGGCACAATAGAGCACTATGACAGAACAATGGAGCACTGTGATGGAACAATGGAGCACTGTGACGGCACAATGGAGCACTGTGACGGCACAATGGAGCACTGTGACGGAACAATGGAGCACTGTGACAGAACAATGGAGCACTGTGATGGCACAATGGAGCACTGTGACAGAACAATGGTGTACTGTGATGGAACAATGGAGCACTGTGACGAAGCAATGGAACACTGTGACAGAACAATGGAGCACTGTGATGGCACAATGGAGCACTGTGATGGCACAATGGAGCACTGTGATGGCACAATGGAGCACTGTGATGGAACAATGGAGCACTTTGATGGCATAATAGAGCACTGTGACAGAACAATGGAGCACTGTGATGGGGCAATGGAGCATTGTGACGGCACAATTGAGAACTGTGATGGAACAATGGAGCACTGTGATGGAACAATGGAGCACTGTGATGGCACAATGGAGCACTGTGTTGGAACAATGGAACATTGTGACAAAACAATGGCGCACTATGACAGAACAATGGAGCACTGTGATGGCACAATGGAGCACTGTGACAGAACAATGGTGTACTGTGATGGAACAATTGAGCACTGTGATGAAGCAATGGAACACTGTGACAGAACAATGGAGCACTGTGATGGCACAATGGAGCACTGTGATGGAACAATGGAGCACTGTGACAAAACAATGGAGCACTGTGACAGAACAAGGGAGCATTATGATGGAACAATGGAGCACTGTGATGGAACAATGGAGCACTGTGATGGCACAATGGAGCACTATGATGGCACAATGGAGCACTGTGATGGCACAATGGCACACTGTGATGGAACAATGGAGCACTGTGATGGAAACAATGGAGCACTGTGACAGAACAATGGAGCACTGTGATGGGGCAATGGTGCACTGTGACAGAACAATGGAGCACTGTGATGGCACAATGGAGCACTGTGATGGAACAATGGAGCATTGTGACAAAACAATGGAGCACTATGACAGAACAATGGAGCACTGTGATGGGGCAATGGAGCATTGTGACGGCACAATTGAGAACTGTGATGGAACAATGGAGCACTGTGATGGAACAATGGAGCACTGTGATGGCACAATGGATCACTGTGTTGGAACAATGGAGCATTGTGACAAAACAATGGCGCACTATGACAGAACAATAGAGCACTGTGATGGCACAATCGAGCACTGTGACAGAACAATGGTGTACTGTGATGGAACAATTGAGCACTGTGACGAAGCAATGGAACACTGTGACAGAACAATGGAGCACTGTGATGGCACAATGGAGCACTGTGATTGAACAATGGAGCACTGTGACAAAAAAATGGAGCTCTATGACAGAACAAGGGACCATTATGATGGACAATGGAACACTGTGATGGAACAATGGAGCACTGTGATGGCACAATAGAGCAATGTGACAGAACAATGGAGCACTGTGATGGCACAATGGAGCACTGTGATGGCACAATTGAGCACTATGACAGAATAGAGCACTGTGAAGGCACAATGGAGCACTGTGATGGAAGAATGGAGAACTGTGACAAAACAATGGAGCACTATGACAGAACAAGGGACCAATATGTTGGAACAATGGAACACTGTGATGGAACAATGGAGCACTGTGATGGCACAATAGAGCACTGTGACAGAACAATGGAGCACTGTGATGGAACAATGGAGCACTGTGATGGCACAATGGAGCACTGTGATGGAGCAATGGAGCATTGTTACAAAACAATGGATCACTATGACAGAACAATGGAGCACTGTGATGGCTCAATGGAGCACTATGATGGAACAATGGAGCACTATGATGGAACAATGGAACACTGTGACGGCACAATGGAGTACTGTGACGGAACAAAGGGGCAGTGTGATGGCATTAAGGAGCACTATGACAGAACAATGGAGCACTGTGAAGGAACAATGGAGCACTGTGATGGCACAAGGGAGCACTGTGATGGCACAATGGAGCACTGTGACGAAACAATGGAGCACTGTGACAGTATAATAGAGCACTGTGATGGCACAATGGAGCACTATGACAGAACAATAGAGCACTGTGACGGCACAATGGAGCACTGTGATGGAACAATGGAGCACTTTGATGGCATAATAGAGCACTGTGACAGAACAATGGAGCACTGTGATGGGGCAATGGAGCATTGTGACGGCACAATTGAGAACTGTGATGGAACAATGGAGCACTGTGATGGAACAATGGAGCACTGTGATGGCACAATGGATCACTGTGTTGGAACAATGGAGCATTGTGACAAAACAATGGCGCATTATGACAGAACAATGGAGCACTCTGATGGCACAATCGAGCACTGTGACAGAACAATGGTGTACTGTGATGGAACAATTGAGCACTGTGACTAAGCAATGGAACACTGTGACAGAACAATGGAGCACTGTGATGGCACAATGGAGCACTGTGATGGAATAATGGAGCACTGTGACAAAACAATGGAACACTGTGACAGAACAAGGGACCATTATGATGGAACAATGGAATACTGTGATGGAACAATGGAGCACTGTGATGGCAAAATAGAGCACTGTGACAGAACAATGGAGCACTGTGATGGCACAATGGAGCACTGTGATGGAACAATGGAGCATTGTCACAAAACAATGGAGCACTATGACAGAACAATGGAGCACTGTGATGGCACAATGGAGCACTATGATGTAACAATGGAGCACTATGATGGAACAATGGAGCACTGTGACGGCACAATGGATTACTGTGACGGAAAAATGGGGAACTGTGATGGCACAATAGAGCACTATGACGGAACAATGGAGCACTGTGATGGCACAATGGAGCACTATGACAGAACATTGGAGCACTGTGATGGCACAATGGAGCACTGTGATGGCACAATGGAGCACTGTGATGGAACAATGGAGCACTATGATGGAACAATGGAGCACTGTGATGGCACAATGGAGCACTGTGATAGAACAATGGAGCATTGTGATGGAACAATGGAGCACTGTGATGGAACAATGGAGCACTGTGATGGAACAATGGAGCACTGTGATGGCACAATGGAGCACTGTGATGGAACAATGGAGCACTGTGATGGAACAATGGAGCACTATGACAGAACAATGGAGCACTGTGATGGCACAATGGAGCACTGTGATGGAACAATGGAGCACTATGATAGAACAAGGGAGCACTGTGATGGACAATGGAACACTGTGACAGAACAATGGAGCACTGTGATGGCAAAATGAGAGCACTGTGACAGAACAATGGAGCACTGTGATGGAACAATGGAGCACTGTGATGAAACAATGGAGCATTGTGACAGAACAATGGAGCACTATGATGGACAATGGAGCACTATGATGGAACAATGGAGCACTGTGATGGAACAATGGAGCACTATGACAGAACAATGGAGCACTGTGATGGCACAATGGAGCACTGTGATGGAACAATGGAGCACTGTGATGGCACAATGGAGCACTATGACGGCACAATGGAGCACTGTGATGGAACAATGGAGCACTGTGACGAAACAATGGAGCACTGTGATTGGAACAATGGAGCACTGTGACAAAACAATGGAGCACTGTGACAGAACAATGGAGCACTGTGATGGCACAATCGAGCACTGTGACAGAACAATGGTGTACTGTGATGGAACAATTGAGCACTGTGATGAAGCAATGGAACACTGTGACAGAACAATGGAGCACTGTGATGGCACAATGGAGCACTGTGATGGCACAATGGAGCACTGTGATGGAACAATGGAGCACTGTGACAAAACAATGGAGCTCTATGACAGAACAAGGGACCATTATGATGGAAAATGGAATACTGTGATGGAACAATGGAGCACTGTGATGGCACAATAGAGCACTGTGACAGAACAATGGAGCACTGTGATGGCAAAATGGAGTACTGTGATGGAACAATGGAGCATTGTGACAAAACAATGGAGCACTATGACAGAACAATGGAGCACTGTGATGGCACAATGGAGCACTATGATGGAACAATGGAGCACTATGATGGAACAATGGAACACTGTGACGGCACAATGGAGTACTGTGACGGAACAAAGGGGCAATGTGATGGCACTAAGGAGCACTATGACAGAACAATGGAGCACTGTGAAGGAACAATGGAGCACTGTGACGACACAAGGGAGCACTGTGACGGCACAATGGAGCACTGTGACGAAACAATGGAGCACTGTGACAGTATAATAGAGCACTGTGATGGCACAATGGAGCACTGTGACAGAACAATGGTGTACTGTGATGGAAGAATTGAGCACTGTGATGGAACAATGGAACACTGTGACAGAACAATGGAGCACTGTGATGGCACAATGGAGCACTGTGATGGCACAATGGAGCACTGTGATGGCACAATGGAGCACTGTGATGGAACAATGGAGCACTGTGACAAAACAATGGAGCTCTATGACAGAACAAGGGACCATTATGATGGAACAATGGAACACTGTGATGGAACAATGGAGCACTGTGATGGCACAATAGAGCACTGTGACAGAACAATGGAGCACTGTGATGGCAAAATGGAGTACTGTGATGGAACAATGGAGCATTGTGACAAAACAATGGAGCACTATGACAGAACAATGGAGCACTGTGATGGCACAATGGAGCACTATGATGGAACAATGGAGCACTATGATGGAACAATGGAACACTGTGACGGCACAATGGAGTACTGTGATGGAAAAAAGGGGCAACAATGGGAGCACTATGACGGAACAATGGAGCACTGTGACGGAACAATGGAGCACTGTGATGGCACAATGGAGCACTGTGACAGAACAATGGAGCACTGTGATGGCACAATGGAGCACTGTGATGGAGCACTGTGTTGGAACAATGGAGCACTGTGACAAAACAATGGAGCACTATGACAGAACAAGGGAGCACTGTGATGGAACAATGGAGCACTGTGATGGAACAATGGAGCACTGTGATGGCACAATGGAGCACTGTGACAGAACAATGGAGCACTGTGATGGCACAATGGAGCACTGTGATGGAACAATGGAGCACTGTGAAAAAATGGAGCCCTATAAATGGAGCACTGTGATGGCAAAATGGAGCACTATGATGGAACAATGGAGCACTGTGATGGCACAATGGAGCACTGTGACAGAACAATGGAGCACTGTGATGGAACAATGGAGCACTATGACGGAACAATGGAGCACTGTGATGGAACAATGGAGCACTGTGATGGCACAATGGAGCACTATGATGGAACAATGGAGCACTGTGATGATGGAACAATGGAGCACTGTGATAAAACATGACAGAATAGAGCACTGTGACAGAACAATGGAGCACTGTGATGGAACAATGGAGCACTGTGACAAAACAATGGAGCACTATGACAGAACAATGGAGCACTGTGATGGAACAATGGAGCACTGTGATGGAACAATGGAGCACTGTGACAGAACAATGGAGCACTGTGATGGAACAATGGAGCACTGTGATGGCACAATGGAGCACTGTGATGGAACAATGGAGCACTGTGATGGAACAATGGAGCACTGTGACAGAACAATGGTGCACTGTGATGGAACAATGGAGCACTGTGAGGAATCAATGGAGCACTTTGAAAGAACAATGGAGCACTGTGATGGCACAACAGAGCACTGTGATGGAACAATGGAGCACTATGACAGAACAATGGAGCACTATGATGGCACAATGGAGCACTGTGATGGAACAATGGAGCACTGTGACAAAACAATGGAGCACTATGACAGAACAATGGAGCACTGTGATGGAACAATGGAGCACTTTGATGGCATAATAGAGCACTGTGACAGAACAATGGAGCACTGTGATGGGGCAATGGAGCATTGTGACGGCACAATTGAGAACTGTGATGGAACAATGGAGCACTGTGATGGAACAATGGAGCACTGTGATGGCACAATGGAGCACTGTGTTGGAACAATGGAGCATTGTGACAAAACAATGGAGCACTATGACAGAACAATAGAGCACTCTGATGGCACAATCGAGCACTGTGACAGAACAATGGTGTACTGTGATGGAACAATTGAGCACTGTGACGAAGCAATGGAAAACTGTGACAGAACAATGGAGCACTGTGATGGCACAATGGAGCACTGTGATGGAACAATGGAGCACTGTGATGGCACAATGGAGCACTATGATGGCAAAATGGAGCACTGTGATGGCACAATGGAACACTGTGATGGAACAATGGAGCACTGTGATGGCACAATAGAGCACTGTGACAGAACAATGGAGCACTGTGATGGGGCAATGGTGCACTGTGACAGAACAATGGAGCACTGTGATGGCACAATGGAGCACTGTGATAGAACAATGGACCATTGTGACAAAACAATGGAGCACTATGACAGAACAATGGAGCACTGTGATGGGGCAATGGAGCACTGTGACGGCACAATGGAGAACTGTGATGGAACAATGGAGCACTGTGATGGAACAATGGAGCACTGTGATGGCACAATGGAGCACTGTGTTGAAACAATGGAGCATTGTGACAAAACAATGGAGCACTATGACAGAACAATAGAGCACTGTGATGGCACAATGGAGCACTATGACAGAACAATGGTGTACTGTGATGGAACAATGGAGCACTGTGACGAAGCAATGGAACACTGTGACAGAACAATGGAGCACTGTGATGGCACAATGGAGCACTGTGATGGCACAATGGAGCACTGTGATGGAACAATGGAGCATTGTGACAAAACAATGGAGCACTATGACAGAACAATGGAGCACTGTGATGGAACAATGGAGCACTTTGATGGCACAATAGAGCACTGTGACAGAACAATGGAGCACTGTGATGGCACAATGGAGCACTGTGACAGAACAATGGAGCACTGTGACAGAACAATGGAGCACTGTGAGGGCACAATGGAGCACTGTGATGGCACAATGGAGCACTGTGATGGAACAATGGAGCACTGTGACAAAACAATGGAGCACTATGACAGAACAAGGGACCATTATGATGGAACAATGGAACACTGTGATGGAACAATGGAGCACTGTGATGGCACAATAGAGCACTATGACAGAACAATGGAGCACTGTGATGGCACAATGGAGCACTGTGATGGAACAATGGAGCATTGTGACAAAACAATGGAGCACTATGTTGGAACAATGGAACACTGTGACGGCACAATGGAGTACTGTGACGGAACAATGGTGCAGTGTGATGGCACAATGGAGCACTATGACAGAACAATGGAGCACTGTGACGGAACAATGGAGCACTGTGACGAAACAATGGAACACTGTGACAGAACAATGGAGCACTGTGATGGCACAATGGAGCACTGTGATGGCACAATGGAGCACTGTGATGGAACAATGGAGCACTGTGACAAAACAATGGAGCTCTATGACAGAACAAGGGACCATTATGATGGAACAATGGAACACTGTGATGGAACAATGGAGCACTGTGATGGCACAATAGAGCACTGTGACAGAACAATGGAGCACTGTGATGGCAAAATGGAGTACTGTGATGGAACAATGGAGCATTGTGACAAAACAATGGAGCACTATGACAGAACAATGGAGCACTGTGATGGCACAATGGAGCACTGTGATGGCACAATGGAGCACTGTGATGGAACAATGGAGCATTGTGACAAAACAATGGAGCACTATGACAGAACAATGGAGCACTGTGATGGCACAATAGAGCACTATGACAGAATAGAGCACTGTGAAGGCACAATGGAGCACTGTGATGGAAGAATGGAAAACTGTGACAAAACAATGGAGCACTATGACAGAACAAGGGACCAATATGTTGGAATAATGGAACACTGTGATGGAACAATGGAGCACTGTGACAGAAAAATTGTGCTCTGTGATGAAACAATGGAGCACTGTGAGGAAACAATGGAGCACTTTGAAAGAACAATGGAGCACTATGATGGCACAATAGAGCACAGTGATGGAACAATGGAGCACTATCACAGAACAATGGAGCACTATGATGGCACAATGGAGCACTGTGATGGAACAATGGAGCACTGTGACAAAACAATGGAGCACTATGACAGAACAAGGGACCACTATGATGGAACAATGGAACACTGTGATGGAACAATGGAGCACTGTGATGGCACAATGGAGCACTGTGATTGAACAATGGAGCACTGTGACAAAACAATGGAGCTCTATGACAGAACAAGGGTCCATTATGATGGAACAATGGAACACTGTGATGGAACAATGGAGCACTGTGATGGCAACAATAAAGCACTGTGACAGAACAATGGAGCACTGTGATGGCAAAATGGAGTACTGTGATGGAACAATGGAGCATTGTGACAAAAAATGGAGCCCTATGAGAGAACAATGGAGCACTGTGATGTCAAAATGGAGCACTATGATGGAACAATGGAGCTCTGTGATGGCACCATGGAGCACTATGACAGAACAGTGGGGCACTGTGATGGCACAATAGAGCACTATGACAGAACAATAGAGCACTGTGATGGCACAATGGAGCACTAGGACAGAACAGTGGAGCACTGTGATGGCAAAATGGAGCACTGTGATGGCACAATGAAGCACTATTATGGAACAATGGAGCACTGTGATGGCACAATGGAGCACTGTGATGGCACAATAGAGCACTATGACAGAATAGAGCACTGTGAAGGCACAATGGAGCACTGTGATGGAAGAATGGAAAACTGTGACAAAACAATGGAGCACTATGACAGAACAAGGGACCAATATGTTGGAATAATGGAACAATGTGATGGAACAATGGAGCACTGTGATGGAACAATGGACCACTGTGACAGAAAAATTGTGCTCTGTGATGGAACAATGGAGCACTGTGAGGAAACAATGGAGCACTTTGAAAGAACAATGGAGCACTGTGATGGCACAACAGAGCACTGTGAAGGAACAATGGAGCACTATCACAGAACAATGGAGCACTATGATGGCACAATGGAACACTGTGATGGAACAATGGAGCACTGTGACATAACAATGGAGCACTATGACAGAACAATGGAGCACTGTGATGGAACAATGGAGCACTATGACAGAACAATGGAGCACTGTGATGGCACAATGGAGCACTAGGACAGAACAGTGGAGCACTGTGATGGCACAATGGAGCACTGTGATGGCACAATGAAGCACTATTATGGAACAATGGAGCACTGTGATGACAATGGAGCACTGTGATGGCACAATAGAGCACTATGACAGAAAATAGAGCACTGTGAAGGCACAATGGAGCACTGTGATGGAAGAATGGAAAACTGTGACAAAACAATGGAGCACTATGACAGAACAAGGGACCAATATGTTGGAATAATGGAACACTGTGATGGAACAATGGAGCACTGTGATGGCACAATAGAGCACTGTGACAGAACAATGGTGTACTGTGATGGAACAATTGAGCACTGTGACGAAACAATGGAAAACTGTGACAGAACAATGGAGCACTGTGATGGCACAATGGAGCACTGTGATGGAACAATGGAGCACTGTGATGGCACAATGGAGCACTGTGATGGCAAAATGGAGCACTGTGATGGCACAATGGAACACTGTGATGGAACAATGGAGCACTGTGATGGCACAATAGAGCACTGTGACAGAACAATGGAGCACTGTGATGGGGCAATGGAGCACTGTGACAGAACAATGGAGCACTGTGATGGCACAATGGAGCACTGTGATAGAACAATGGACCATTGTGACAAAACAATGGAGCACTATGGCAGAACAATGGAGCACTGTGATGTGGCAATGGAGCATTGTGACAGCACAATTGAGAACTGTGATGGAACAATGGAGCACTGTGATGGAACAATGGAGCACTGTGATGGCAAAATGGAGCACTGTGTTGGAAACAATGGAGCATTGTGACAAAACAATGGCGCACTATGACAGAACAATAGAGCACTGTGATGGCACAATCGAGCACTATGACAGAACAATGGTGTACTGTGATGGAACAAGGGAGCACTGTGACGAAGCAATGGAACACTGTGACAGAACAATGGAGCACTGTGATGGCACAATGGAGCACTGTGATGGCACAATGGAGCACTGTGATGGAACAATGGAGCATTGTGACAAAACAATGGAGCACTATGACAGAACAATGGAGCACTGTGATGGAACAATGGAGCACTTTGATGGCATAATAGAGCACTGTGACAGAACAATGGAGCACTGTGATGGCACAATGGAGCACTAGGACAGAACAGTGGAGCACTATGACTGAACAATGGAGCACTGTGAGGGCACAATGGAGCACTGTGATGGCACAATGGAGCACTGTGATGGAACAATGGAGCACTGTGACAAAACAGTGGAGCTCTATGACAGAACAAGGGACCATTATGATGGACAATGGAACACTGTGATGGAACAATGGAGCACTGTGATGGCACAATAGAGCACTATGACAGAACAATGGAGCACTGTGATGGCAAAATGGAGTACTGTGATGGAACAATGGAGCATTGTGACAAAACAATGGAGCACTATGTTGGAACAATGGAACACTGTGACGGCACAATGGAGTACTGTGAAGGAATAAAGGTGCAGTGTGTTGGCACAATGGAGCACTATGACAGAACAATGGAGCACTGTGACGGAACAATGGAGCACTGTGACGAAACAATGGAACACTGTGACAGAACAATGGAGCACTGTGATGGCACAATGGAGCACTGTGATGGCACAATGGAGCACTGTGATGGAACAATGGAGCACTGTGACAAAACAATGGAGCTCTATGACAGAACAAGGGACCATTATGATGGAACAATGGAACACTGTGGTGGAACAATGGAGCACTGTGATGGCACAATAGAGCACTGTGACAGAACAATGGAGAACTGTGATGGCAAAATGGAGTACTGTGATGGAACAATGGAGCATTGTGACAAAACAATGGAGCACTATGACAGAACAATGGAGCACTGTGATGGCACAATGGAGCACTGTAATGGCACAATGGAGCACTGTGATGGAACAATGGAGCATTGTGACAAAACAATGGAGCACTATGACAGAACAATGGAGCACTGTGATGGCACAATCGAGCACTATGACAGAACAGAGCACTGTGAAGGCACAATGGAGCACTGTGATGGAAGAATGGAAAACTGTGACAAAACAATGGAGCACTATGACAGAACAAGGGACCAATATGTTGGAATAATGGAACACTGTGATGGAACAATGGAGCACTGTGACAGAAAAATGGTGCACTGTGATGAAACAATCGAGCACTGTGAGGAAACAATGGAGCACTTTGAAAGAACAATGGAGCACTATGATGGCACAACAGAGCACTGTGATGGAACAATGGAGCACTATCACAGAACAATGGAGCACTATGATGGCACAATGGAACACTGTGATGGAACAATGGAGCACTGTGACAAAACAATGGAGCTCTATGACAGAACAAGGGACCATTATGGTGGAACAATGGAACACTGTAATGGAACAATGGAGCACTGTAATGGCACAATGGAGCACTGTGATTGAACAATGGAGCACTGTGACAAAACAATGGAGCTCTATGACAGAACAAGGGTCCATTATGATGGAACAATGGAACACTGTGATGGAACAATGGAGCACTGTGATGGCACAATAAAGCACTGTGACAGAACAATGGAGCACTGTGATGGCAAAATGGAGTACTGTGATGGAACAATGGAGCATTGTGACAAAAAATGGAGCCCTATGAGAGAACAATGGAGCACTGTGATGTCAAAATGGAGCACTATGATGGAACAATGGAGCACTGTGATGGCACCATGGAGCACTATGACAGAACAATGGAGCACTGTGATGGCACAATAGAGCACTATGACAGAACAATAGAGCACTGTGATGGCACAATGGAGCACTAGGACAGAACAGTGGAGCACTGTGATGGCAAAATGGAGCACTGTGATGGCACAATGGAGCACTATTATGGAACAATGGAGCACTGTGATGGCACAATGGAGCACTGTGATGGCACAATAGAGCACTATGACAGAATAGAGCACTGTGAAGGCACAATGGAGCACTGTGATGGAAGAATGGAAAACTGTGACAAAACAATGGAGCACTATGACAGAACAAGGGACCAATATGTTGGAATAATGGAACAATGTGATGGAACAATGGAGCACTGTGATGGAACAATGGAGCACTGTGACAGAAAAATGGTGCACTGTGATGGAACAATGGAGCACTGTGAGGAAACAATGGAGCACTTTGAAAGAACAATGGAGCACTGTGATGGCACAACAGAGCACTGTGAAGGAACAATGGAGCACTATGACAGAACAATGGAGCACTATGATGGCACAATGGAACACTGTGATGGAACAATGGAGCACTGTGACATAACAATGGAGCACTATGACAGAACAATGGAGCACTGTGATGGAACAATGGAGCACTGTGACAGAACAATGGAGCACTGTGATGGCACAATGGAGCACTAGGACAGAACAATGGAGCACTGTGATGGCACAATTGAGCACTGTGATGGCACAATGGAGCACTATTATGGAACAATGGAGCACTGTGATGACAATGGAGCACTGTGATGGCACAATAGAGCACTATGACAGAATAGAGCACTGTGAAGGCACAATGGAGCACTGTGATGGAAGAATGGAAAACTGTGACAAAACAATGGAGCACTATGACACAACAAGGGACCAATATGTTGGAATAATGGAACACTGTGATGGAACAATGGAGCACTGTGATGGCACAATAGAGCACTGTGACAGAACAATGGAGCACTGTGATGGAACAATGGAGCACTGTGATGGCACAATAGAGCACTGTGACAGAACAATGGAGCACTGTGATGGAACAATGGAGCACTGTGACAGAACAATGGTGCTCTGTGATGGAACAATGGAGCACTGTGAGGAATCAATGGAGCACTTTGAAAGAACAATGGAGCACTGTGATGGCACAACAGAGCACTGTGATGGAACAATGGAGCACTATCACAGAACAATGGAGCACTATGATGGCAAAATGGAACACTGTGATGGAACAATGGAGCACTGTGACAAAAAAATGGAGCACTATGACAGAACAATGGAGCACTGTGATGGAACAATGGAGCACTTTGATGGCATAATAGAGCACTGTGACAGAACAATGGAGCACTGTGATGGGGCAATGGAGCATTGTGACGGCACAATGGAGAACTGTGATGGAACAATGGAGCACTGTGATGGAACAATGGAGCACTGTGATGGCACAATGGAGCACTGTGTTGGAACAATGGAGCATTGTGACAAAACAATGGAGCACTATGACAGAACAATAGAGCACTCTGATGGCACAATCGAGCACTGTGACAGAACAATGGTGTACTGTGATGGAACAATTGAGCACTGTGACGAAGCAATGGAAAACTGTGACAGAACAATGGAGCACTGTGATGGCACAATGGAGCACTGTGATGGAACAATGGAGCACTGTGATGGCACAATGGAGCACTATGATGGCAAAATGGAGCACTGTGATGGCACAATGGAACACTGTGATGGAACAATGGAGCACTATGATGGCACAATAGAGCACTGTGACAGAACAATGGAGCACTGTGATGGGGCAATGGAGCACTGTGACAGAACAATGGAGCACTGTGATCGCACAATGGAGCACTGTGATAGAACAATGGACCATTGTCACAAAACAATGGAGCACTATGGCAGAACAATGGAGCACTGTGATGGGGCAATGGAGCACTGTGACGGCACAATTGAGAACTGTGATGGAACAATGGAGCACTGTGATGGAACAATGGAGCACTGTGATGGCACAATGGAGCACTGTGTTGAAACAATGGAGCACTGTGACAAAACAATGGAGCACTATGACAGAACAATAGAGCACTGTGATGGCACAATGGAGCACTATGACAGAACAATGGTGTACTGTGACGGAACAAGTGAGCACTGTGATGGAAGCAATGGAACACTGTGACAGAACAATGGAGCACTGTGATGGCACAATGGAGCACTGTGATGGCACAATGGAGCACTGTGATGGAACAATGGAGCATTGTGACAAAACAATGGAGCACTATGACAGAACAATGGAGCACTGTGATGGAACAATGGAGCACTTTGATGGCATAATATAGCACTGTGACAGAACAATGGAGCACTGTGATGGCACAATGGAGCACTAGGACAGAACAGTGGAGCACTATGACTGAACAATGGGGCACTGTGAGGGCACAATGGAGCACTGTGATGGCACAATGGAGCACTGTGATGGAACAATGGAGCACTGTGACAAAACAGTGGAGCTCTATGACAGAACAAGGGACCATTATGATGGAACAATGGAACACTGTGATGGAACAATGGAGCACTGTGATGGCACAATAGAGCACTATGACAGAACAATGGAGCACTGTGATGGCAAAATGGAGTACTGTGATGGAACAATGGAGCATTGTGACAAAACAATGGAGCACTATGTTGGAACAATGGAACACTGTGACGGCACAATGGAGTACTGTGACGGAATAAAGGTGCAGTGTGATGGCACTAAGGAGCACTATGACAGAACAATGGAGCACTGTGACGGAACAATGGAGCACTGTGACGAAACAATGGAACACTGTGACAGAAAAATGGAGCACTGTGATGGCACAATGGAGCACTGTGATGGCAACAATGGAGCACTGTGATGGAACAATGGAGCACTGTGACAAAACAATGGAGCTCTATGACAGAACAAGGGACCATTATGATGGAACAATGGAGCACTGTGATGGAACAATGGAGCACTGTGATGGCACAATAGAGCACTGTGACAGAACAATGGAGCACTGTGATGGCAAAATGGAGTACTGTGATGGAACAATGGAGCACTGTGACAAAACAATGGAGCACTATGACAGAACAATGGAGCACTGTGATGGCACAATGGAGCACTGTGATGGCACAATGGAGCACTGTGATGGAACAATGGAGCATTGTGACAAAACAATGGAGCACTATGACAGAACAATGGAGCACTGTGATGGCACAATAGAGCACTATGACAGAATAGAGCACTGTGAAGGCACAATGGAGCACTGTGATGGAAGAATGGAGAACTGTGACAAAACAATGGAGCACTATGACAGAACAAGGGACCAATATGTTGGAATAATGGAACACTGTGATGGAACAATGGAGCACTGTGATGGAACAATGGAGCACTGTGATGGCACAATAGAGCACTGTGACAGAACAATGGAGCACTGTGATGGAACAATGGAGCACTGTGACAGAAAAATTGTGCTCTGTGATGAAACAATGGAGCACTGTGAGGAAACAATGGAGCACTTTGAAAGAACAATGGAGCACTATGATGGCACAACAGAGCACTGTGATGGAACAATGGAGCACTATGACAGAACAATGGAGCACTATGATGGCACAATGGAGCACTGTGATGGAACAATGGAGCACTGTGACAAAACAATGGAGCTCTATGACAGAACAAGGGACCATTATGATGGAACAATGGAACACTGTAATGGAACAATGGAGCACTGTGATGGCACAATGGAGCACTGTGATTGAACAATGGAGCACTGTGACAAAACAATGGAGCTCTATGACAGAACAAGGGTCCATTATGATGGAACAATGGAACACTGTGATGGAACAATGGAGCACTGTGATGGCACAATAAAGCACTGTGACAGAACAATGGAGCACTGTGATGGCAAAATGGAGTACTGTGATGGAACAATGGAGCATTGTGACAAAAAAATGGAGCCCTATGAGAGAACAATGGAGCACTGTGATGTCAAAATGGAGCACTATGATGGAACAATGGAGCACTGTGATGGCACAATGGAGCACTATGACAGAACAGTGGGGCACTATGATGGCACAATAGAGCACTATGACAGAACAATAGAGCACTGTGATGGCACAATGGAGCACTAGGACAGAACAGTGGAGCACTGTGATGGCAAAATGGAGCACTGTGATGGCACAATGAAGCACTATTATGGAACAATGGAGCACTGTGATGGCACAATGGAGCACTGTGATGGCACAATAGAGCACTATGATCAGAATAGAGCACTGTGAAGGCACAATGGAGCACTGTGATGTAAGAATGGAAAACTGTGACAAAACAATGGAGCACTATGACAGAACAAGGGACCAATATGTTGGAATAATGGAACAATGTGATGGAACAATGGAGCACTGTGATGGAACAATGGACCACTGTGACAGAAAAATTGTGCACTGTGATGGAACAATGGAGCACTGTGAGGGAACAATGGAGCACTTTGAAAGAACAATGGAGCACTGTGATGGCACAACAGAGCACTGTGAAGGAACAATGGAGCACTATGACAGAACAATGGAGCACTATGATGGCACAATGGAACACTGTAATGGAACAATGGAGCACTGTGACAAAACAATGGAGCACTATGACAGAACAATGGAGCACTGTGATGGAACAATGGAGCACTTTGATGGCATAATAGAGCACTGTGACAGAACAATGGAGCACTGTGATGGGGCAATGGAGCATTGTGATGGCACAATTGAGAACTGTGATGGAACAATGGAGCACTGTGATGGCACAATGGAGCACAGTGACGAAACAATGGAGCACTGTGACAGTATAATAGAGCACTGTGATGGCACAATGGAGCACTATGACAGAACAATAGAGCACTGTGATGGCACAATGGAGCACTGTGATGGAATAATGGAGCACTGTGATGGCACAATGGAGTACTGTGACGGAACAATGGGGCACTGTGATGGCACAATAGAGCAGTATGACAGAACAATGGAGCACTGTGATGGCACAATGGAGCACTATGACAGAACAATGGAGCACTGTGATGGCACAATGGAGCACTATGATGGCACAATGGAGCACTATGATGGAACAATTGAGTACTGTGAGAAAACAATGGAGCACTATGACAGAAAATGGAGCACTGTGATGGAACAATGGAGCACTGTGTCAGAACAATGGTGCACTGTGATGGAACAATGGAGCACTGTGACGAAACAATGGAGCACTTTGACAGAACAATGGAGCACTATGATGGCACAACGGAGCACTGTGATGGAACAATGGAGCACTATGACAGAACAATGGAGCACTGTGATGGCACAATGGAGCACTGTGATGGAACAATGGAGCACTATGACAAAACAATGGAGCACTATGACAGAACAATGGAGCACTGTGATGGCACAATGGAGCACTGTGATGGAAAAATGGAGCACTGTGATGGCACAATGGAGCACTGTGATGGAACAATGGAGCACTGTGATGGAACAATGGAGCACTGTGACAGAACAATGGAGCACTGTGATGGAGCAATGGAGCATTGTGACAAAACAATGGAGAACTATGATGGAACAATGGAGCACTGTGATGGCACAATGGAGCACTATGATGGAACAATGGAGCACTATGTTGGAACAATGGAGCACTGTGACAAAACAATGGAGTACTATGACAGAACAATGGAGCACTGTGATGGCACAATGGAGCACTGTGACAGAACAATGGTGCACTGTGATGGAACAATGGAGCACTGTGACGGCACAATGGAGCACTGTGACAGAACAATGGAGCACTGTGACAGAACAATGGAGCACTGTGATGGAACAATGGAGCACTGTGATGGAACAATGGAGCACTATGACAGAACAATGGAGCATTATGATGGAACAATGGAGCACTATGATGGAACAATGGAGCACTGTGATGGAACAATGGAGTACTATGACAGAACAATGGAGCACTGTGATGGCACAATGGAGCACTATGATGGAACAATGGAGCACTGTGATGGCACAATGGAGCACTGTGATGGCACAATGAAGCACTATGATGGAACATTTGAGTACTGTGAGAAAACAATGGAGCACTATGACAGAACAGTGGAGCACTGTGATGGCACAATGGAGCACTGTGATGGAACAAAGGAGCATTGTGTCAAAACAATGGAGCACTATGACAGAACAATGGAGCACTGTGATGGCACAATGGAGCACTATGATGGCAAAATGGAGCACTGTGATGGCACAATGGAGCACTGTGATGGAACAATGGAGCACTGTGACAAAATAATGGAGCAATATGACAGAACAATGGAGCATTATGATGGCACAACGGAGCACTGTGATGGAACAATGGAGCACTAAGAAAGAACAATGGAGCACTGTGTTGGCACATTGGAACACTATGATGGAACAATGGAACACTATGACGGCACAATGGAGAACTGTGACAGAACAATGGGGCACTGTGACGGCATAATGGAGCACTGTGATGGCACAATAGAGCACTATGACAGAATAGAGCACTGTGAAGGCACAATGGAGCACTGTGATGGAAGAATGGAGAACTGTGACAAAACAATGGAGCACTATGACAGAACAAGGGACCAATATGTTGGAACAATGGAACCCTGTGATGGAACAATGGAGCACTGTGATGGCACAATAGAGCACTGAGACAGAACAATGGAGCACTGTGATGGAACAATGGAGCACTGTGATGGGACAATGGAGCACTGTGATGGAGCAATGGAGCCTTGTTACAAAACAATGGATCACTATGACAGAACAATGGAGCACTGTGATGGCTCAATGGAGCACCATGATGGAACAATGGAGCACTACGATGGAACAATGGAACACTGTGACGGCACAATGGAGTACTGTGACGGAACAAAGGGGCAGTGTGATGTCACTAAGGAGCACTATGACAGAACAATGGAGCACTGTGAAGGAACAATGGAGCACTGTGACGGCACAAGGGAGCACTGTGACAGTATAATAGAGCACTGTGATGGCACAATGGAGCACTATGACAGAACAATAGAGCTCTGTGACGGCACAATTGAGCACTGTGATGGAACAATGGAGTACTTTGATGGCATAATAGAGCACTGTGACAGAACAATGGAGCACTGTGATGGGGCAATGGAGCACTGTGATGAAAGAATTGAGCACTGTGATGGAACAATGCAGCACTGTGTTGGAACAATGGAGCATTGTGACAAAACAATTTCACACTATGAAAGAAAAATGGAGCACTCTGATGGCACAATCGAGCACTGTGACAGAACAATGGTGTACTGTGATGGAAAAATTGAGCACTGTGACAAAGCAATGGAACACTGTGACAGAACAATGGAGCACTGTGATGGCACAATGGAGCACTGTGATGGCACAATGGAGCACTGTGATGGAACAATGGAGCACTGTGACAAAACAATGGAACACTGTGACAGAACAAGGGACCATTATGATGGAACAATGGAACACTGTGATGGAACAATGGAGCACTGTGATGGCACAATAGAGCACTGTGACAGAACAATTGAGCACTGTAATGGCACAATGGAGCACTGTGATGGAACAATGGAGCATTGTCACAAAACAATGGAGCACTATGACAGAACAATGGAGCACTGTGATTGCACAATGGAGCACTATGATGGAACAATGGAGCACTATGATGGAACAATGGAGCACTGTGACGGCACAATGGATTACTGTGACAAAACAATGGGGCACTGTGATGGCACAATAGAGCACTATGACAGAACATTGGAGCACTGTGATGGCACAATGGAGCACTATGACAGAACAGTGGAGCACTATGATGGCACAATGGAGCACTGTGATGGCACAATGGAGCACTATGATGGAACAATTGAGTACTGTGAGAAAACAATGGAGCACTATGACAGAACAATAGAGCAATGTGATGGTACAATGGAGCACTGTGAAAGAACAATGGTGCACTGTGATGGAACAATGGAGCACTGTGACGAAACAATGGAGCACTGTGACAGAACAATGGAGCATTATGATGGCACAACGGAGCACTGTGATGGAACAATGGAGCACTAAGAAAGAACAATGGAGCACTGTGTTGGCACAATGGAGCACTATGATGGAACAATGGAACACTATGACGGCACAATGGAGAACTCTGACAGAAAAATGGGGCACTGTAATGGCACAATGGAGCACTGTGATGGCACAATAGAGCACTATGACAGAATAGAGCACTGTGAAGGCACAATGGAGCACTGTGATGGAAGTATGGAGAACTTTGACAAAACAATGGAGCACTATGACAGAACAAGGGACCAATATGTTGGAACAATGGAACACTGTGATGGAACAATGGAGCACTGTGATGGCACAATAGACCACTGTGACAGAACAATGGATCACTGTGATGGAACAATGGAGCACTGTGATGGCACAATGGAGCACTGTGATGGAGCAATGGAGCATTGTTACAAAACAATGGATCACTATGACAGAACAATGGAGCACTGTGATGGCTCAATGGAGCACTATGATGGAACAATGGAGCACTATGATGGAACAATGGAACACTGTGACGGCACAATGGAGTACTGTGACGGAACAAAGGGGCAGTGTGATGGCACTAAGGAGCACTATGACAGAACAATGGAGCACTGTGAAGGAACAATGGAGCACTGTGACGGCACAAGGGAGCACTGTGACGGCACAATGGAGCACTTTGACAGAACCATGGAGCACTATGATGGCACAACGGAGCACTGTGATGGAACAATGGAGCACTATCACAGAACAATGGAGCACAGTGATGGCACAATGGAGCACTATGATGGCACAAGGGAGCACTGTGATGGAACAATGGAGTACTATCACAGAACAATGGAGCACAGTGATGGCACAATGGAGCATTATGATGGCAAAATGGAGCACTGTGATGGCACAATGGAGCACTGTGATGGCACAATGAAGCACTATGATGGAACATTTGAGTACTGTGAGAAAACAATGGAGCACTATGACAGAACAATGGAGCACTGTGATGGTACAATGGAGCACTATGATGGAACAATGGAGCACTATGATGGCACAATGGAGCACTGTGACGGCACAATGGAGTAATGTGACGGAACAATGGGGCACTGTGATGGCACAATAGAGCACTATGACAGAACAATGGAGCACTGTGATGTCACAATGGAGCACTATGACAGAACAGTGGAGCACTGTGATGGCACAATGGAGCACTGTGATGGAACAAAGGAGCATTGTGACAAAACAATGGAGCACTATGACAGATCAATAGAGCACTGTGATGGCACAATGGAGCACTATGATGGCAAAATGGAGCACTGTGATGGCACAATGGAGCACTGTGATGGAACAATGGAGCACTGTGACAAAACAATGGAGCAATATGACAGAACAATGGAGCATTATGATGGCACAACGGAGCACTGTGATGGAACAATGGAGCACTAAGAAAGAACAATGGAGCACTGTGTTGGCACATTGGAGCACTATGATGGAACAATGGAACACTATGACGGCACAATGGAGAACTGTGACAGAACAATGGGGCACTGTGACGGCACAATGGAGCACTGTGATGGCACAATAGAGCACTATGACAGAATAGAGCACTGTGAAGGCACAATGGAGCACTGTGATGGAAGAATGGAGAACTGTGACAAAACAATGGAGCACTATGACAGAACAAGGGACCAATATGTTGGAACAATGGAACACTGTGATGGAACAATGGAGCACTGTGATGGCACAATAGAGCACTGAGACAGAACAATGGAGCACTGTGATGGAACAATGGAGCACTGTGATGGCACAATGGAGCACTGTGATGGAGCAATGGAGCATTGTTACAAAACAATGGATCACTATGACAGAACAATGGAGCACTGTGATGGCTCAATGGAGCACTATGATGGAACAATGGAGCACTACGATGGAACAATGGAACACTGTGACGGCACAATGGAGTACTGTGACGGAACAAAGGGGCAGTGTGATGGCACTAAGGAGCACTATGACAGAAAAATGGAGCACTGTGAAGGAACAATGGAGCACTGTGACGGCACAAGGGAGCACTGTGACAGTATAATAGAGCACTGTGATGGCACAATGGAGCACTATGACAGAACAATAGAGCTCTGTGACGGCACAATTGAGCACTGTGATGGAACAATGGAGTACTTTGATGGCATAATAGAGCACTGTGACAGAACAATGGAGCACTGTGATGGGGCAATGGAGCACTGTGATGAAAGAATTGAGCACTGTGATGGAACAATGCAGCACTGTGTTGGAACAATGGAGCATTGTGACAAAACAATTGCACACTATGAAAGAAAAATGGAGCACTCTGATGGCACAATCGAGCACTGTGACAGAACAATGGTGTACTGTGATGGAAAAATTGAGCACTGTGACAAAGCAATGGAACACTGTGACAGAACAATGGAGCACTGTGATGGCACAATGGAGCACTGTGATGGCACAATGGAGCACTGTGATGGAACAATGGAGCACTGTGACAAAACAATGGAACACTGTGACAGAACAAGGGACCATTATGATGGAACAATGGAACACTGTGATGGAACAATGGAGCACTGTGATGGCACAATAGAGCACTGTGACAGAACAATGGAGCACTGTGACAGAACAAGGGACCATTATGATGGAACAATGGAACACTGTGATGGAACAATGGAGCACTGTGATGGAAATAGAGCACTGTACAAAACAATGGAGCACTGTGACAGAACAAGGGAGCACTGTGATGGAACAATGGAACACTGTGATGGAACAATGGAGCACTATGATGGAACAATGGAGCATTGTCACAAAAAAATGGAGCACTATGACAGAACAATGGAGCACTGTGATGGCACAATGGAGCACTATGATGGAACAATGGAGCACTATGATGGAACAATGGAGCACTGTGACGGCACAATGGATTACTGTGACAAAACAATGGGGCACTGTGATGGCACAATAGAGCACTATGACAGAACATTGGAGCACTGTGATGGCACAATGGAGCACTATGACAGAACAGTGGAGCACTATGATGGCACAATGGAGCACTGTGATGGCACAATGGAGCACTATGATGGAACAATTGAGTACTGTGAGAAAACAATGGAGCACTATGACAGAACAATAGAGCACTGTGATGGTACAATGGAGCACTGTGACAGAACAATGGTGCACTGTGTTGGAACAATGGAGCACTGTGACAAAACAATGGAGCACTGTGACAGAACAATGGAGCATTATGATGGCACAACGGAGCACTGTGATGGAACAATGGAGCACTAAGAAAGAACAATGGAGCACTGTGTTGGCACAATGGAGCACTATGATGGAAGAATGGAACACTATGACGGCACAATGGAGAACTCTGACAGAAAAATGGGGCACTGTAATGGCACAATGGAGCACTGTGATGGCACAATAGAGCACTATGACAGAATAGAGCACTGTGAAGGCACAATGGAGCACTGTGATGGAAGTATGGAGAACTTTGACAAAACAATGGAGCACTATGACAGAACAAGGGACCAATATGTTGGAACAATGGAACACTGTGATGGAACAATGGAGCACTGTGATGGCACAATAGACCACTGTGACAGAACAATGGATCACTGTGATGGAACAATGGAGCACTGTGATGGCACAATGGAGCACTGTGATGGAGCAATGGAGCATTGTTACAAAACAATGGATCACTATGACAGAACAATGGAGCACTGTGATGGCTCAATGGAGCACTATGATGGAACAATGGAGCACTATGATGGAACAATGGAACACTGTGACGGCACAATGGAGTACTGTGACGGAACAAAGGGGCAGTGTGATGGCACTAAGGAGCACTATGACAGAACAATGGAGCACTGTGAAGGAACAATGGAGCACTGTGACGGCACAAGGGAGCACTGTGACGGCACAATGGAGCACTTAGACAGAACAATGGAGCACTATGATGGCACAACGGAGCACTGTGATGGAACAATGGAGCACTATCACAGAACAATGGAGCACAGTGATGGCACAATGGAGCACTATGATGGCACAAGGGAGCACTGTGATGGAACAATGGAGTACTATCACAGAACAATGGAGCACAGTGATGGCACAATGGAGCATTATGATGGCAAAATGGAGCACTGTGATGGCACAATGGAGCACTGTGATGGCACAATGAAGCACTATGATGGAACATTTGAGTACTGTGAGAAAACAATGGAGCACTATGACAGAACAATAGAGCACTGTGATGGTACAATGGAGCACTATGATGGAACAATGGAGCACTATGATGGAACAATGGAGCACTGTGAGGGCACAATGGAGTACTGTGACAGAACAATGGGGCACTGTGATGGCACAATAGAGCACTATGACAGAACAATGGAGCACTGTGATGGCACAATGGAGCACTATGACAGAACAATGGAGCACTATGACAGAACAATGGAGCACTATGATGGCACAATGGAGCACTATGATGGAACAATGGAGCACTGTGATGGCACAATGGAGCACTGTGAACAATGGAGCACTATGATGGAACAATGGAGCACTGTGGCAAACAATGGAGCACTGTGACAGAACAATGGGGCACTGTGATGGTACAATGGAGCACTGTGATGGAACAATGGAGCACTGTGATGGAACAATGGAGCACTGTGACAGAACAATGGAGCACTGTGATGGCACAATGGAGCACTGTGATGGCACAATGGAGCACTATGACAGAACAATGGAGCACTGTGATGGCACAATGGAGCACTGTGATGGAACAATGGAGCACTGTGATGGCACAATGGAGCACTAAGACAGAACAATGGAGCACTGTGATGGCACAATGGAGCACTGTGATGGAACAATGGAGCACTGTGATGGAACAATGGAGCACTGTGATAAAACAATGGAGCACTATGACAGAACAATGGAGCACTGTGATGGGACAATGGAGCATACACATGAGGAACAATGGAGCACTATGATGGAACAATGGAGCACTGTGATGGCACAATGGAGACTGTGTTGGAACAATGGAGCATTGTGACAAAACAATGGCGCACTATGACAGAACAATGGAGCACTGTGATGGCACAATGGAGCACTGTGACAGAACAATGGTGTACTGTGATGGAACAATTGAGCACTGTGACGAAGCAATGGAACACTGTGACAGAACAATGGAGCACAGTGATGGCACAAGGGAGCACTGTGATGGCACAATGGAGCACTGTGATGGAACAATGGAGCACTGTGACAAAACAATGGAACACTGTGACAAAACAATGGAACACTGTGACAGAACAAGGGACATTATGATGGAAACTTATGACACTGTGATGGAACAATGGAGCACTGTGTTGGAACAATGGAGCACTGTGACAAAACAATGGAACACTATGACAGAACAAGGGAGCACTCTGATGGAACAATGGAACACTGTGATGGAACAATGGAGCACTGTGATGGCACAATAGAGCACTGTGACAAAACAATGGAACACTGTGACAGAACAAGGGACCATTATGATGGAACAATGGAACACTGTGATGGAACAATGGAGCACTGTGATGGCACAATGGAGCACTGTGACAAAACAATGGAACACTGTGACAGAACAAGGGACCATTATGATGGAACAATGGAACACTGTGATGGAACAATGGAGCACTGTGATGGCACAATAGAGCACTGTGACAGAACAATGGAGCACTGTAAAAATGGACAATGGAGCACTGTGATGGAACAATGGAGCAAAACAATGGAGCATTGTCACAAAACAATGGAGCACTATGACAGAACAATGGAGCACTGTGATGGCACAATGGAGCACTATGATGGAACAATGGAGCACTATGATGGAACAATGGAGCACTGTGACGGCACAATGGATTACTGTGACAAAACAATGGGGCACTGTAATGGCACAATAGAGCACTATGACAGAACATTGGAGCACTGTGATGGCACAATGGAGCACTATGACAGAACAGTGGAGCACTATGATGGCACAATGGAGCACTGTGATGTCACAATGGAGCACTATGATGGAACAATTGAGTACTGTGAGAAAACAATGGAGCACTATGACAGAACAATAGAGCACTGTGATGGTACAATGGAGCACTGTGACAGAACAATGGTGCACTGTGTTGGAACAATGGAGCACTGTGACGAAACAATGGAGCACTGTGACAGAACAATGGAGCATTATGATGGCACAACGGAGCACTGTGATGGAACAATGGAGCACTAAGAAAGAACAATGGAGCACTGTGTTGGCACAATGGAGCACTATGATGGAAGAATGGAACACTATGACGGCACAATGGAGAACTCTGACAGAAAAATGGGGCACTGTAATGGCACAATGGAGCACTGTGATGGCACAATAGAGCACTATGACAGAATAGAGCACTGTGAAGGCACAATGGAGCACTGTGATGGAAGTATGGAGAACTTTGACAAAACAATGGAGCACTATGACAGAACAAGGGACCAATATGTTGGAACAATGGAACACTGTGATGGAACAATGGAGCACTGTGATGGCACAATAGACCACTGTGACAGAACAATGGATCACTGTGATGGAACAATGGAGCACTGTGATGGCACAATGGAGCACTGTGATGGAGCAATGGAGCATTGTTACAAAACAATGGATCACTATGACAGAACAATGGAGCACTGTGATGGCTCAATGGAGCACTATGATGGAACAATGGAGCACTACGATGGAACAATGGAACACTGTGACGGCACAATGGAGTACTGTGACGGAACAAAGGGGCAGTGTGATGGCACTAAGGAGCACTATGACAGAACAATGGAGCACTGTGAAGGAACAATGGAGCACTGTGACGGCACAAGGGAGCACTGTGACGGCACAATGGAGCACTTAGACAGAACAATGGAGCACTATGATGGCACAACGGAGCACTGTGATGGAACAATGGAGCACTATCACAGAACAATGCAGCACAGTGATGGCACAATGGAGCACTATGATGGCACAAGTGAGCACTGTGATGGAACAATGGAGTACTATCACAGAACAATGGAGCACAGTGATGGCACAATGGAGCATTATGATGGTAAAATGGAGCACTGTGATGGCACAATGAAGCACTGTGATGGCACAATGAAGCACTATGATGGAACATTTGAGTACTGTGAGAAAACAATGGAGCACTATGACAGAACAATAGAGCACTGTGATGGTACAATGGAGCACTATGATGGAACAATGGAGCACTATGATGGAACAATGGAGCACTCTGAGGGCACAATGGAGTACTGTGACAGAACAATGGGGCACTGTGATGGCACAATAGAGCACTATGGCAGAACAATGGAGCACTGTGATGGCACAATGGAGCACTATGACAGAACAGTGGAGCACTGTGATGGCACAATGGAGCACTGTGATGGTACATTGAAGCACTATGATGTAACAATGGAGCACTGTGATGGCACAATGGAGCACTGTGATGGCACAATGAAGCATTATGATGGAACAATTGAGTACTGTGAGAAAACAATGGAGCACTATGACAGAACAATAGAGCACTGTGATGGTACAATGGAGCACTGTGACAGAACAATGGTGCACTGTGATGGAACAATGGACAACTGTGACAAAACAATGGAGTACTTTGACAGAACAATGGAGCACTATGATGGCACAACGGAGCACTGTGATGGAACAATGGAGCACTATCACAGAACAATGGAGCACTGTGATGGCACAATGGAGCACTGTGATGGAACAATGGAGCATTGTGTCAAAACAATGGAGCACTATGACAGAACAATGGAGCACTGTGATGGCACAATGGAGCACTATGATGGCAAAATGGAGCACTGTGATGGCACATTGGAGCACTGTGATGGAACAATGGAGCACTTTGATGGCATAATAGAGCACTGTGACAGAACAATGGAGCACTGTGATGGGGCAATGGAGCATTGTGACAGAACAATTGAGAACTGTGATGGAACAATGGAGCACTGTGATGGAACAATGGAGCACTGTGATGGCACAATTGAGCACTGTGTTGGAACAATGGAGCATTGTGACAAAACAATGGCGCACTATGACAGAACAATGGAGCACTCTGATGGCACAATCGAGCACTGTGACAGAACAATGGTGTACTGTGATGGAACAATTGAGCACTATGACGAAGCAATGGAACACTGTGACAGAACAATGGAGCACAGTGATGGCACAACGGAGCACTGTGATGGCACAATGGAGCACTGTGATGGCACAATGAAGCACTATGATGGAACAATTGAGTACTGTGAGAAAACAATGGAGCACTATGACAGAACAATAGAGCACTGTGATGGTACAATGGAGCACTGTGACAGAACAATGGTGCACTGTGATGGAACAATGGAGCACTGTGACGAAACAATGGAGCACTGTGACAGAACAATGGAGCACTGTGATGGCACAATGGAGCACTGTGATGGCACAATAGAGCACTATGACAGAATAGAGCACTGTGAAGGCACAATGGAGCACTGTGATGGAAGTATGGAGAACTGTGACAAAACAATGGAGCACTATGACAGAACAAGGGACCAATATGTTGGAACAATGGAACACTGTGATGGAACAATGGAGCACTGTGATGGCACAATAGACCACTGTGACAGAACAATGGATCACTGTGATGGAACAATGGAGCACTGTGATGGCACAATGGAGCACTGTGATGGAGCAATGGAGCATTGTTGCAAAACAATGGATCACTATGACAGAACAATGGAGCATTGTGATGGCTCAATGGAGCACTATGATGGAACAATGGAGCACTATGTTGGAACAATGGAACACTGTGACGGCACAATGGAGTACTGTGACGGAACAAAGGGGCAGTGTGATGGCACTAAGGAGCACTATGACAGCAAAATGGAGCACTGTGAAGGAACAATGGAGCACTGTGACGGCACAATTGAGCACTGTGACGGCACAATGGAGAACTGTGACGAAACAATGGAGCACTGTGACAGTATAATAGAGCACGGTGATGGCACAATGGAGGACTATGACAGAACAATAGAGCACTGTGACGGCACAATGGAGCACTGTGATGGAACAATGGAGTACTTTGATGGCATAATAAAGCACTGTGACAGAACAATGGACCACTGTAATGGGGCAATGGAGCACTGTGACAGAACAATGGAGCTCTGTGATGGCACAGTGAAGCACTGTGATGGAACAATGGAGCATTGTCACAAAACAATGGAGCACTATGACAGAACAATGGAACACTTGATGGCACAATGTAGCACTATGATGGAACAATGGAGCACTATGATGGAACAATGGAGCACTGTGACGGCACAATGGATTACTGTGACAGAACAATGGGGCACTGTGATGGCACAATAGAGCACTATGACAGAACAATGGAGCACTCTGATGGCACAATGGAGCACTGTGACAAAACAATGGAGCACTTTGACAGAACAATGGAGCACTATGATGGCACAACGGAGCACTGTGATGGAACAATGGAGCACTAAGAAAGAACAATGGAGCACTGTGTTGGCACAATGGAGCACTATGATGGAACAATGGAACACTGTGACGGCACAATGGAGAACTGTGACAGAACAATGGGGCACTGTGACGGCACAATGGAGCACTATGATGGCACAATAGAGCAATATGACAGAATAGAGCACTGTGAAGGCACAATGGAGCACTGTGATGGAAGAATGGAGAACTGTGATGGAACAATGGAGCACTATGACAGAACAATGGAGCACTGTGGAGGCACAATGGAGCACTGTGTTGGAGCAATGGAGCATTGTTACAAAACAATGGATCACTATGACAGAACAATGGAGCACTGTGATGGCTCAATGGAGCACTATGATGGAACAATGGAGCACTACGATGGAACAAAGGAACACTGTGACGGCACAATGGAGTACTGTGACGGAACAAAGGGGCAGTGTGATGGCACTAAGGAGCACTATGACAGAACAATGGAGCACTGTGAAGGAACAATGGAGCACTGTGACGGCACAAGGGAGCACTGTGACAGTATAATAGAGCACTGTGATGGCACAATGGAGCACTATGACAGAACAATAGAGCACTGTGTCAGCACAATGGAGCACTGTGATGGAACAATGGAGTACTTTGATGGCATAATAGAGCACTGTGACAGAACAATGGAGCACTGTGATGGGGCAATGGAGCACTGTGATGAAAGAATGGAGCACTGTGATGGAACAATGGAGCACTGTGTTGGAACAATGGAGCATTGTGACAAAACAATTGCACACTATGACAGAACAATGGAGCACTCTGATGGCACAATCGAGCACTGTGACAGAACAATGGTGTACTGTGATGGAACAATTGAGCACTGTGACGAAGCAATGGAACACTGTGACAGAACAATGGAGCACTGTGATGGCACAATGGAGCACTGTGATGGCACAATGGAGCACTGTGATGGAACAATGGAGCACTGTGACAAAACAATGGAACCCTGTGACAGAACAAGGGACCATTATGATGGAACAATGGAACACTGTGATGGAACAATGGAGCACTGTGATGGCACAATAGAGCACTGTGACAGAACAATGGAGCACTGTAATGGCACAATGGAGCACTGTGATGGAACAATGGAGCATTGTCACAAAACAATGGAGCACTATGACAGAACAATGGAGCACTGTGATGGCACAATGGAGCACTATGATGGCACAACGGAGCACAGTGATGGAACAATGGAGCACTGTGATGGCACAATGGAGCACTATGATGGAACATTTGAGTACTGTGAGAAAAAAAGGAGCACTATGA